>JAUMJL010001811.1:0-71903 GCA_033558185.1 Dromococcyx pavoninus
GGCTAGTCGGTCCTCCCGGCCGAGCGGGGGCGCTGTGGCGGCGGCGGGGAGGCCCTGTGCGCCGCGCTGGGCACCAGCGCGAAGTCGCCGGGAGAGTGGGGCGCCGCCATGGAGCCTCTCCTCGTATCCGCCGGGGCCTGCCCGGGGCTGAGGCGGGGCGGCGGAGCGGGTGAACCGGCGGCGGTTTCCTCAGCCGCGGCGCTGAGCGTGGCCGGCGTGGAGGTGCGGGCCGGGCGGCGGGAGCCGTGCGTGCTCAGCCTGAACCGGCAGGGCGGCCGCTACGGGTGAGTGCGGGGCGGGGGGAGCGGGGCAGGGTCGGGGGGAGCGGGGCAGGGTCGGGAGGGGCGGCCCGGCTCGGGGCCGGTGGGGGGACAAGGGGCCCGTCCCGGCGGGGGTGGCTCCCCGGGACCGCTGAACCGGGCTGGTGCTGCCGCTGTGGGGCCGCCGAGGCGCCTTCTGCCACGGCCGCCCGCCCGCTTCTGTGCCCCCGCCACCGCCGCCTTCCCTGGTCGCCGAGCCCGCCCCGAGCTGGCCACGGCCGCTGACACCGCCTCGGGAAGCTACAGAGCTGTTGCGTTCAGAGAGGGGCCGGAGGCTGCGCCTTCCCCAGCCTCGTCCTACCGGCGTGGGGGCGGGATCCTGCCGACAGCACTGGGGAGACAGTGGCATTCTGGCGGTGCATTCCCGCTCCTGCTCCTCCGAGTTTCTCGAGGAGCTGGAGGCACTGCCACCTCAATGCTGGGGCTGCCCTGCAGCAGTGAAAGGTGAGCACCACATGCATTCCCACCACATGCATTCCCACCACATGCATTCCCACCACATGCATTCCCACCACATGCATTCCCACCACATGCATTCCCACCACATGCATTCCCACCACATGCATTCCCACCACATGCATTCCCACCACATGCATTCCCACCACATGCATTCCCACCACATGCATTCCCACCACATGCATTCCCACCACATGCATTCCCGCTCTGTTCCCCTGCTCCTCTGCATTTTGCCAGAACTGCTGCTCCCCCAACGCTGAGACTTCCAGCATTGAAAGTTGAGCAGCATTACTTTCTCACTGCAGGCACCCACATGCTTTCCTGCTCCTCTGGGTTTCTCTGGGACACTGAGCCACTGCCACCCCAATGCTGAGGCTGCCCTGTGGCAGTGCAAACGGCACTCACTATCTCACCACATGCACCCACATCCTGGATGGCTCTGAGCCTTTTTCCCTTTCTGTTCTCATATCCCAGTAGCACAGCAATAGAAATCAAATGTTGTGTTTCTCTGTAACTACAGCCCTTGTGACTGTTTGCATGCAAGGAGGAAGTTGGTTGTGTGTTTTTATGAGCATTTTTTCTGTCTCCAGGATAGTTATCCATTCACAGGAGAAAGAAAACTCCGATCTGGATTACATTCCCATCAACAGCCGCTTTAAATGTGTACAAGGTACAGACTTTCCTGGAGTGGGTTCTCTCGTGATGGCAAGAATTCACTGCTGCTCCTCAGCAAAATCTGCATTTAGTGGCGTTTCTTGACATGCCTCCTGAACATGTTACAGATTGAATGCTTCCCGTTAAGCTAAAGCTTGCAGTTTATAGAATCCTGCCCCTTTCTTGTCTGAGCAGGTAGTCTTTCCATGTCAGCATGCAGCTGGGAGGAGCTTCGCTGGTTCAGATAAGTGCTTGGCTTGGCATCGTACAGAGCCAGCATTTCATGGAGTGGTTTGGCTTGGAAGGGACTTCAAAGCCCATCCAGTTCCATGCCCTTCTTATGGGCAGGGACACCTTCTGCTGGATCAGGGGGCTCAAAGCCCCATCCAACCTGGCCTTGAACACCTCCAGGGATGGGGCAGCCACCACTGCTCTGGGCAACCTGGGCCAGGGCCTCCCCACCCTCACAGCAAAACATTTCTTCCTAGGATCTCATCTCAATCTCCCCTCTTGCAGCTGAAAACTGTTTCCCTTATCCTATCCCTGCACTCCCTGATCACCTCCCCAGCTTTCCTGGAGCCCCTTTCAGTACCGGGAGGCTGCTCTAAGGTCTCCCTGGGGCCTTCTCCAGGCTGAACAACCCCAACTCTCTCACCACTAATCTGCAATGGCTGAAATTTGATATCTGCTGGCATCTGTCTGCTTCATAATGGCAGGAGTTGAGAG
The DNA here is from genome assembly GCA_033558185.1 of Dromococcyx pavoninus. Classification (NCBI taxonomy): domain Eukaryota; kingdom Metazoa; phylum Chordata; class Aves; order Cuculiformes; family Neomorphidae; genus Dromococcyx; species Dromococcyx pavoninus. The sequence goes on from JAUMJL010001811.1 coordinate 2,157, forward strand.
CTTTGGTCTGTTTCCTACATGTTTAGATCAGAACTCTCTAAGGACCGGCAAGTTGTCAAGTTCAAAGAGCTAGCCATGGAATGGGAATGAGCTTTAGGCTTTGTCTTGGAAGAACTTAAAGAGCAGTGTATGTCCCTGGGGCAAATGCGTGTTCAGGACTAAGAGCACGTTTTCCTGGTTAGCTTATCCTCTGCCACGTAATTCGTTGTGGTTCTGTCCATCGTTTTGGCTGTATAGATGTGCTCTGAAGTTCTTTATCAGGTTGATCTTTCCCAAAGGAGCTACACTGAGGTGAAACAAACCGTCTGGGTGTGTGAGAATTCTGAATATTATCAGTCTTCCCCTGTGACACTGTGATTGTGGGGAATGTCTATCCAGGCTGTCCAGATATGGCCCTTCTTTCTGCCAGAGCCATTATTAATAGTACAGATGTAAATTAAAGCTGTTTGTTCCTTTGTTAGGAAGGTTGTTGTGCCCATTAGCGGGCAGCATGCCTTTTTGAGTACTCAGTTACTGCAGTGTTGTGAGCTCTCTTGTTTCTGTTTTTCTCTTTTCCAGAAGCAGAAGAAACTCTTCTGATTGACATAGCTACTAACAGTAAGTTTTATAACCACAATCACACCCTAAACCTCTTTTCAGGACGCAGGGTGTCGGGCACTGACACGTGCACACTGCCACTTCAGAATCTTCCTCCATACTTTGTGTTGTCTTTGGGTCAAGTAGGGATTGTATTTCCTCTGAGGCTGTTGTCTGGCTCTTTTAGACGTTCAGTTGTCATGACAGACGTGGTCTTTAATGCCCAGGTTGAAGTATTGGCAATTGGTTAAGCTTCCTAAACCTTTTCTCAGGGCCCTGCATTGCACTGTGAACCATTCTCGTCTCCCTTCCACTTCTTTAACCTCAAGCCTAGGTCACTGTCTGCCTTTTTCAGTGTTGACTGCTCTGTCTTGTCACCGATTTGGCTTTCCCTTTGAAAAAACTTCCCTTACTACTTTTAGAGCTTTTCTCTGCAAGATTGCAGCAGGGAGACGTGTTCCTAAAACCAGGCAAACGTGATTGATGGTACCACAAGGGAGGTGGTGGGGAGGATCTCAGAGGCACAGGGAAACTAGGTTAGGTGCAGATTTCCATTGGAAACAATAGCAGAAAGTTGGGTTTCGTTGATGAGATCAAAGGATACCTAGAAAGCCTCGTGTCTCTCAGTGTATAATGCCTGTGAAGCAGCCCTGAGTGACTCTGTTTGTACCCGAAGCAGGCTGTAAGGTCCGGATACAAGGTGACCAGACAGCGGAGCGACTCTTTGAAATCCCTGATGAGGAGCGCTGCTTAGGATTCCTTTCAGAAGTACAGAGCATACAGGAAGGTAAGTGGAGCTGTAGCTGTGTTTATGCTGTCCTCTGACTGCCACCAGTTTCTGACAGGGGGTCATTTTTTTTTCTCCAGCTCACCTGAAAGCTCCTTTTCCCGAAAAGGACTCAGCCAGCTGGCATCAGGTGGAGAAGAACTTCTCAGGTCTATCGCAGGCCTCTTCTTCGGGTACTGAACTAACGGTTGCCTTTGGATGCTCTGTGGTCGGTAGAGTAATGGGGCACTCAGGGGGCAGGGGGCTGTGTCTGGCCCTGCACTCAGCAGTGTGGTTTCTGCCCCACTTCTCCCTTCACGTTACCCCACACAAAATAAAACATCTCAGTCATTGGATTCTGTTGTCCTGTTTCTTCTCGAGTGCTGCCTTCTGCCTAGTGCCTTGGTTTGTGTATGTTAAGCTCCCTCCCGCCTTGGCTTGTGGTTGGTACCCCTTTCTCTCATTCCCTGAGTCATCAGAGTTAATTTATTGCTTTTTTCACTTTCTGTTGAGTTATATTGTTTCCCTGCTTGATCTGAGCTGTTTTAAACTGTTTCTCAGGGCATTGTGCTTGCTTTTTTCATTACAGGAGCTCTGGAGTTTGAGGATGACTTCAACACTCTAAGCCTAGAAGAGAAGAGAAACATACAAAACCACCACACGGGATCTCGCCGGGAACCTCCACCTCCTCCTGTGCCTCCAATTAGGCAGTAAGTACCGTGGTGAATCTGTTCCCTTTTTTTCCTTTCTCTTCCTAGACAGCAGAAATAGTTTTAATTCTACTCTTGCTTCATTCCTAGGTTTCACCGAGAGAGAGAAGGCACATCAAGAGACCAGCCAAAAGTGACCAACACTATGCGCAAAATGTTTTTGCCCAGCACCCAGTCGGGACAAAGAGAAGGCCTCATCAAACACGTGCTTGCCAAGAGAGAGAAGGCATATGTCAACCTTCACAACTTCAGGTTAGAACTGTGACTGAGGAACAGTGTGCGTAGAGACAAAGCTGTTTATTGTCTTTGCAAACTCAAATCTAGCCCAGGGTTAAAATCTGACAGCTGCTACCGTATGCCTAAATGAGGACTGGTGCAAACTGAAAGTCAATAAGTGCCTGCAGTGCAGCTTCTCCTTCTGCATCTTTTCCCTGATGGCCCTCACGTCAGGCTGAAGCAGTTGGGCAGAAAGAGGGTAAAGGCAGCCATCCCACTACACTGTCTCGGTGTTACCCCACATGATGAGGCGTTGGAAGAGCCAGATGTTCACTGGCCCCAGTGAAAAGTCTTCATTTTTGTGGCATTCTGCAAAGTCCCTGCAATGAAAGTCGCTGAAAATGAGCCAAGCCTGGAGGAATTTTCAGTTCATAGAATCATAGAATCTTCTGGTTGGAAAAGACCTTGGAAATCATCGAGTCCAACCACACCCATCCTCTGCTAAACCATGTCCCTCAAAAACTCATCTATCCTTTTAAACCCCTCCAGGGATGGTGACTCAACCACCTTCCTGGGCAGCTGTTCCAGTGCCTGAGAACCCTTTCGGTGAAGAAATATCCAATATCCAGTCTGAACCTCCCCTGGTGCAACTCATGGCCATTCCCCTTGTCCTATCACCTGTCCCTTGAGAGAAGAGATCAACACTCGCTCTCCCACAGCCCCCTTTCAGGCAGCCACAGACAGTGCTGAGGTCTCCCCTCAGCCTCCTCCTCTCCAGGCTAAACAACCCCAGGTCCCTCAGCCGTTCCTGGTAGGACTTGTTCTCCAACCCCTTCCCCAGCCTTGTCGCCCTCAACACTTCAATGTCCTTCTTGCACTGAGGGGCCCAGAACTGACCCCAGTACTCGAGGTGTGGCCTCACCAGTGCCCAGTCCAGGGGCACAATCCCTGCCCTGCTCCAGCTGCCCACGCTGTGTCTGACACAGCCCAAGATGCCATTGGCCCTCTTGCCCACCTGGGCCACTGCTGGCTCATGTTCAGCCCCTGCCAACCAACACCCCCAGGTCCTTCTCCTCCAGGCAGCTCTCCAGCCACTCTTCCCCAAGCCTGTAACGCTGCTCGGGGTTGTTGTGTCCCAAGTGCAGGATTCAGCATTTGGTCTTGTTAAACCTCATCCCGTTGGTCTCAGCCCATGGATCCAGCCTGTCCAGATCCCTCTGCAGGGCCTCCCTTCCTTCAAGCAGATCAACACTGCCACCCAGCTTGGTGGTATCTGCAAACTTGCTAAGGGTGCCCTCGATCCCTTCATCCAGATCATTAATAAAGATATTGAACAGTTTCCCCATAGTTGCCTTGGCCCAGCACACGGACACCTTGCATGTTGTGTCTGCGCCCAGCTTGCACTGGAGAGGCTGGGCTGAGGCGGTTGCTGCTGTGTTTTCTAACAGTTTGGCTGCTTTTGTGTTGTAGGTTCTTTGTGGGAACATGGAATGTGAACGGGCAGTCCCCAGACAGCACCTTGGAGCCCTGGCTGGTGTGCGACACGGAGCCTCCAGACTTCTACTGCATCGGGCGAGTAGCAGCGACCTTGTGTTTACTGACAGGGCTGGGTTTCTTGTTGCTCTCACTTAGATTCTGGTGGGCTGTGTTTGTTCTAAGTTCCTGTTGAGTTCTCGGAGGTTCCACGAAGCTGAGCTGTGTCTCAGAGCTGTCCAAGGGGAAAGAGCTATTTGGAAGAGTCAGAGGAGCAGGTTAAATGAGGCTGGCGTGACATAACAAAACAGGTTTTCCTTGAGGCATCAGCATAGCTCTCTGGCTGTTCTCAGCCCAAAATAATGCTTCTCAGAGAGGTGGTTGCTGGAGTTTGTTGCAATAGGGCCTCAGAGGTGCTGTGATGAAATTCTATCGCTTTATTTAGCAAGTGGGCGTAACCAGCTTCTCTTCCAAGAAGAGCTGTTGCTAGAGTTTTCACATTGGACCTTCCTGTGGTAAGAGGGTGATCTGCAGGAGAGGTGGAATATACTAAGGTGGCTTGTTTTTTTTAGGTTCCAGGAGCTGGACCTCAGTACAGAAGCATTTTTCTACTTGGATTCTGTAAAGGAGCAAGAATGGCTGGCTGCTGTGGAGAAGTCCCTACACCCTCAGGCTAAGTATAAGAAAGTGAGTTCTATTTCGTGTTGTAGGGTTGGCATGATTGAAAGGAAAACAGAAATGGGCTTCCCCTTTCCTGACCTGACCCGAAGAGCAGTGATCAGAGAAACCAAGGATGTGTACCTGTGCATGTGTCAGGTGTGCCAGACTGGATCTGGAGAGTCTGTCTGCCCCACAGTTGCAGGGGGATATTGTTCTTTGAAGTAGAAATTTATGACAATGGGGATCAAAATAACTTTATAAAGTACGAGATGGGTGTCAGGGAAATAGTGTACTCAATAGAATCTTAGCAGTGGGTACAAATTCTTTATCTGTGTTATCCTCTCACCCTTGTGAGAAGAAAGGTGTGATTTGAACTGGTAAATAAACTTAATAGCTTTTCCTTGAAGGAATGGGATAATTTATGAGCTGAAGTTGCCCAGATGCTGCTTTGGGACAGAATTGCTTCAGTTGTGGCAGCAGGACTTTATTGTGGCTGGTTTAGAGCAAGCCATTGTTTTTTATCTCGGCTGTAGCAAGGCTTTTTGCTGTAGGTACCAGCCCTAGATAACTATTTCCCCTTCCTCAGCCCATGTGTTCACTGTCACACTGCTGTCCTGCTCAGTGGGGTGTGTCACAGGTACCGGCAGCAGGAAAACAGAGTGTCTTGCTGAGCTGAGACTCATCGGGAGGGATCCAGGGGTCAGGGCCTGAACGGAGAAGTTCATGTTCCCGTCCCTTTGCTTTACTTGAGCTTTAGGTGAATTTCTCCCACCCTTGTGAAAGGGAGAGGACAGCATACGGCTGCAGACAGGGAGAAGTGACTGAGACTATAGATAAGATTTGTGGTTGCTTGCAAATTCCACTCCTGCAGAGTTGGCTGAGTGCTTGGCCTCTTCCGGTTTGAATTCTCTGGTTTTATTTTCTTCTCTCACTATGTAGACTTAATCCCAGCACATCTTAAAGTTTTTGTGCCTCTGAAGCGAGCCTGCAGACTGTGCTGAAGAAGATCAGGCCTAGTCACTGGCTTTCAAAGCTGTGACCCTGCTTTTTTGCAGGGACAGGGAGGTCATGGACTGGGAAGTGTGTGTGTAAAAGACCCAGTGGCAGACCTGAGCTCCCTACCAGGACAAGGGGCATCAGCACTGCATTGACCCTGGGGGCTGAGCTCTGCAGTAGAAGAGAACCCCTTAGCTCTTTGCCTTAGAGAACAAGTGTTTTCTGAGCAGCGAGCGGTTTGTATAGCTCGGAGATGGCTGCCTTCTGACACATCGCGTGTCTGGCACGTTTGCCTCGGGAAATAAGAACTGTCCATTCCCCTTCAGCGTGTGCCACAGGCCCTGCTGTGGTTCTGAGTAAGCAAAGGTGAGCACCAACTCCCAGCTGGCCTGCAGCCCCTGGCAGCAGCAGCTCTCTGCAACATGCCTAACTAGAGCACTCGGCGTCTTTCTCTGGTTGCTTTGTTGATCAGAGCAGCAGATGGAGCCTTCACAAGCAGATCTGCTGTGTGATTATTCAAGTTTCTGTTACCTTGCAAGACTCTTTGTAGGGAGGCACCAGAATGGGAGTGTGGTGAGCTCAGCACAGCTGATGGCCACTGAGAGGTGATACATTGTCCTCCAGAACCTTGCTTTGGGTGGTGTTTCAAGCAGGGATTGAGTACAAAACATGGGAAACAGGGAAAGCCAGAGAAGCAAAACATCAGGCAGAGCAAGCAAATTGGAACTGCATTTCCACTGCCTTTCTGGGAACTCGGGCTCTCTTTTATTTTTGCAGGTGCAAATGGTCCGTCTAGTTGGGATGATGTTGCTCATATTTGCTAAGAAGGATCAGCTGAGCAATATCAGAGACATCATGACGGAGTCTGTGGGCACAGGAATCATGGGAAAGATGGTGAGTCATCGAGGCCCATTTGTTGTTTCTGTGTAGCCATGCAGGAGGCAGCACGGTCTGGTTTGTTCACCTGTCCGTGCCTCACCTGCCGCCTTCTCTGACACCTGCTGGTACCTGCTCTCCCCAGGGCAACAAGGGCGGCGTGGCAGTGAGGTTTGTGTTCCACAACACCACCTTCTGCATTGTCAATTCCCACCTCGCTGCTCACGTGGAGGACTTTGAGCGGCGAAATCAGGATTATAAGGATATCTGTGCTCGGATGAGTTTTGTAACCCCCGATGACAGCCTACCTCAGCTCAACATCATGAAACACGAGTAAGTTGGCTTTGCTGGTTTCGCTTTTGAAGTGGTGGTGAGTGATCCAAATCAAGTCAGAATCACAGTTACAGGACGTCATGGGCAGAGGAGTTTTCTGGCTTTCTAATAAAGTGAAAACACCAAGGCCTCTGGTGCACTGGAGCTCCTGCAGGCAAACTCTGTGATCACCTCATTGCAGCGACTTGCACAGCCTGGCCAGAATGGCCTTGTCCTTGCACATTGTGTGTGATAATTCCATATCAGCAGGCACTGCTCCTCGACACTACAGGGCTTGAAGAAACAGGTTGGGGGTGGGCTTTTTGATGGGAAATGGCAGTGTGAGTAGGGTATGAAAAGGGACAGCAGGATGGGCTTTTTGGAGTGCTTAAAATTGATGTTTCGATTTCTTTTTCAATTAATTGGATGATACACAGGCAACACTTGATTTTTTTTAATTATTATTACTTTTAAAGAGGTGACAGTGGTGCTGAACAGTCCAAATCAAACTCAAACATGCATACAACAAAGCATATAAATAAAATTCCCTTAAATCTGATACAAATTATTGTTACTTCTCTAGTTAATATTTAAATCATTTTAATACTGAACATAAAATATGGAGTGAATTAGTACTTCAAATATTAGATTATCCTTGATAATCCACTACTGAAAATTTTGAGTTTTGACTGTAAACAGGAAGAGCTTTGATATTAGAGAGAGGTTTAGATTTTAATCCTTAAATGAAACCTTTATGGAGTGAAGAGTGAATACCTGAAGTGTTTCTTCAGCTGCTGGTAACGAGAAGGCTGTGGGTCAGTTTGAAAGCCCAGCAGGGTAAGAGCAGGTGCTGATGAAATATGGGTGATGGGTGAGATAGGACAGTAATGTTCTGGAGGTCATAAACTCAATGGGAACCTAACTCTGCTTTTGCCAGTCCGTGTGTGTCAGTCTTTGCTCGATTGATGACACAGCAGTGGCCTGATCTGGCTGAGAGAAAGGCAGTGGGAAATGAACTGGTAGACCTTGATCTCACACAAGGTGTGGGCACGCAGATACCTACACATCAGTCTGCCTGACGAGGTGATGAGCAGACTCTGCTTAATGAGCTCTGTCATTGCCCTCTCCTGTACGCGAGAGGAGCCTGAGTGCTGCATGGGTTTGATGTCGCTTGTGAGGTTATGAAGCCTGGTGAGATGCACCAGTTTCACTGTTAGAGAGCTGGTGTTTTTCTCAGGCTTTTTCAGGCTGAGGCAAACTCAAGTATCTCCAACTGAACTAAGTCTTCAATCCCATGTGGGATTTCCATGGACATGGACTTAATAGTGTAGTATCTGCTGCCACTAGAAATTTGTGCTGTCAGACTTGACCTTTCATGTCTCCTTTTGTCTTCTATGTGTCTCAACCATGTGATTACACCAGTAAGTGGCCATCTAATCTCCTTCTTCCCTGTGCAGTCTGCAGTACTAACAACTGACTTCTTTTCTGTGTTGGTCTTTGTTTTCAGTGTTGTCATCTGGCTAGGAGACCTGAACTACAGGCTGTGTCTGCCAGATGCCAGTGAGGTGAAAACTCTTATCGGTAAGAATGAGCTTCAGAAGCTGCTGACATACGACCAGGTCAGTGAACTCCGCTGTGCACTAGTAAGGTCATCTTGGTTAAAGATGTGCTGGTGCTTGGAAGGAGCTGGCGTATGCTCTGCCATCAGTGCTTATAGACATAACAGCTAGAACTTCAACAGAGCTCTGGGTGTCCTGGTGGCATCAACTCCTAAACAAAAATAGTTGGTACATTATAGCAGGGTTAACTGGATTCCTCAGGCAGTTACCATAGAATTGTGGAATGGTTTGGTTTGGACCTCAAAGCCCATCCAGTTCCACCCCCTTGCTATGGGCAGGGACACCTCCCACGGGATCAGAGTGCTCAAAGCCCCATCCAACCTGGCCTTGAACACCTCTCATTGGAAGGGTTCTCTCATGTACAAGCTGCGAGCTAGAACATAGCAATCTGTAACAGCAACAAAAGCTGCTGTAATCAGTGTTCTGGAAGAGGTATTGATTTGGAGACCAACCCCTGTAGCCAGGGCTCTGTGCTCAGCCAGTTTGACCTCCATTCTGAGCTGTAGTCTTTGCTGCTCAGCATTTCTTTGCACATCAAAAACCGAGACGGCACTAGATGTGCCTTTAAGATGAAGGATTGTACCTGTGAAACGTGAACAGAAGTAGCATAGTATCATCTGTGACACAATTGAACAGTAAATGTGACTGATTCTGTTCTGTGGCTCAGTTCTGCTGTACTGCAGAGCTTCATGCAGAAAACAAGTGTAGCTTAGCTTTCTGTGAGGAAAAAACAACCAGGAGATTTTTCAGAAGAGTAAGTGAGAAAAGGAAAGTGATGTCACGTTGTCAGCCAAGCGCGCTCCTGGAGGCTTTTGCTAATATGATTGGCAGTGCAATATTAATGTTGGCCATGCTTAAGCCTGAAAACTAATGAAAGCATTTAGCACAAGTGGAGGAATTGATATTTCACTTAACTGTTGTTTCATGCTCTGTGTATGGTCTGGTGAGCAGCGCTGTGCCGATTTGTGTTTCTGTTTAGAACAAGTTCCACTGATGTGTTGAATTTTTACCTTTGTTAAAAGTCTGAGAAGCAGTTTGGGGGTTGTCTGGTGAATCCCGTGGCCACAGATTACGATTGCTCTGCCAATAGATCTGATGCTCTGTGCAGTGTTTGGGGTGGTTTGTTGGATTTGGTTGTGGGGTTTTTTTTTGAGTGTTGTTTTTCTACTTTAGCTGAATATTCAGCGCACTCAGAAGAAAGCATTTGCAGATTTCACCGAGGGAGAGATTAAATTCATCCCCACATATAAATATGACTCTAAAACAGATCGCTGGGACTCCAGGTAAATCAACTGCCAGTGGAGGTGCTTACCTATGACCTAAAAAGCATTTTCTCATAAAACTTTATTTCCTGCTTCCTAGAAGTGGACTGCACAGACAAGTTTGTACTCCTTTGCTTATTTCAGAAAGTAGGGGAGACACCCTGAATACATTGAGCAGGCATATGCTGTAAACCTTGGTTGCTGCTGGTTCCAGTAGATGAAGGAGGGTAAAGCATGAACTCACAGGTGGCCCTGCACTGGAGGGTTTTTTTCTGCACTGAAGGGGTTCCTTTCTGCTACCAGGGACAGACAAACGGCAAAAAAGGAATTGAAGAGATAAGGAAATGCTCTCTCTTGAGTCATCCTGTCTCCTGACTTGCACACCCGCAGGGGTGGCTGTGCTGTGATAGCAGCAGTGGTTCCTGCTTGCTGCTCTCGCCTTGGTGCCTCCCACAGATATTTATGCATCTGCTGCAGAAGCTTGTTTTAAATGGCAAAACTGCCAAGAAAGAGTTGCAAACCACATAGCGATTGGATTTTACTCTGCCTTGTTTATGAATCAGCACAGTAGTTAATCTGGAGAAGGATATCTCAGGATGTGCACTTCATAACATAACAGTGATACCCGAGTAGGCTTTCTGTAGCAGAAACAATAAACGATGGATCAGACTGCAGTGGGCGGAAAGATCTGGCAGCAAAAGAAAACCAGTGCAGCTTGGGTCACAGTACACGTGGTTTCAGGCTGTGGAAGTAGTCTTGTGTGAGGTTATTTTGTTTCCTGATGCTGGAAAGGACGGGAAATTTAGGTGCTGTATAGGAAAAAGGGAAGAGAGCAGAAGAAAGAATGTAGTATTTAAGTTAATGGAAGTGATAGGAGTTCATCCCGTCACGGCTGCTGCAGTCATTGAGGGTGGGGGTGGAGGGAGCTGCCTGGCTGGGAAGGGAAGCACCTTGGATGGTTTATTAGGATTGTTGGATTTCCCTGGTGACCTGTTTTTCATTGCAGTGGAAAGTGTCGTGTGCCAGCGTGGTGTGATCGAATCCTTTGGAGAGGAGGGAACGTAAATCAGCTCCGCTATTGCAGTCACATGGACCTGAAGACCAGCGACCACAAACCAGTCAGCGCGCTTTTCTGCATCGGGGTAACTCTTCTCATGTGTTAGGGTGGGGTCACGATATCCTCACGCCTTCCGTGGCAGTCGGGGCACCTCTGAATCGTGCTGCAAGGGGACAGAGTAAACAGTAGTTCAGGTGTGTCTGCTGTGGAGGTGCTGCTGCCCGGCAGCCCTGCTCGCCTCTGCTCAGCAAACAACTCCACAGCTGAGGTCTTCATGTGCAGTTTGGCTTTGCTTGTGCAGCACCAGGACAGCATGAGGCCACGTAGCCCAGGTGATCACTGCAGTCAGATGTAGTCATGGTGTAAACAGAAAGGCATTTCCAGTGGCTGTTTTAATGAAGCTGCTTACCTTGTGGGGTATGACATATGATATCTAGTACAGAATGGGTGAGCCACTGGTTTTCCTCCTCCACGAGGAGATGCAGCAGAAACCTGTAACTGATTGAGCCTGTTGCCTCTGATGTGTTAAGAGAGTGTGTTGCTGCTTCATATCTGGATTTCTTTGGTGGTGAATGGCTGGCAACAGATGTGGGTGTCCTTGCTTACTGAGTAGAATCATAGAATCGTGGAATGGTTTGAGCTGGAAGGGACCTTAGAACCATGGGCAGGGACACCTCCCACTGCATCAGGGTGCTCAAAGCCCCATCCAACCTGGCCTTGAACTACTCCACAGATGGGGCAGCCACAGCTTTGCTTGACAACCTGTGCCAGTGTCTCACTGCCCTCATTATGAAGAATTTCTTCCTGATGTCTAATCTGAATCTTTTCCAATTTAAAGCCATTCCCCTTCTTCCCATCACTCCAGGAAAAGTCCCTCTCCAGGTGAACAACCCCAACTCACTGAGTCTGAGTAGAGGCACTCTATGTCCATTTTTGCTGTCTCCTGCTCTTTAGGTAGTTCAAGCCTCCTTGAAGGAGAAACTTTCTCCTCTTCCTCTGGACAATCGTGAGCAGTGCTGTGGGATGCCAAAGCTGCGCCATAGAGTTCACCCCCAGTCATCTCCAGTAGAGTGATCAGTGGCCAGAAAGACCCCACTAACATCTGTAGGGGTAAAATATGCATAAAGTTACATACGCAGCTTGGAGGTGCTGCCACATAGCAAGTGCTTAGAAGAATCTCTCACTTCTGCAGTTTGCTCATGATCAAAAGAGTTCCTGTGAAGCTGGTCAGAAACTTTGCTGAGTGTTTTCTGATCTTCTACAGGTAAAAGTTGTGGATGAGCAGAAGTATCGGAAGCTTTTTGAAGACATCGTTCGTTTAATGGACAGAATGGAGAATGATTTCCTCCCTTCGCTGGAGCTAAGCAGGAGAGAAGTGAGGATGAAACCCAAATCACTGTCCACTTCCCAAACACAACAGCCCTAGAAGTGTTAGAATTACTGTTAAAACTTTGATTCAGAAAACTGGATTATAGGGAATTGAACGTTATTAGGAACTGGATTAGAAGGGACATCTTGGCTTGTTGGCAAGTCTTCTGTTAGGGGTTCTGTGTTGTGTGGGCACTTCTCAGTCGCGGGGGGCCTCGTGGCCCCCAGCGTGATTTGCATTTTCTCTTTGCTCTGCAGTTTGAGTTTGAGAATGTAAAGTTCCGTCAGCTGCAGAAGCAGAAATTCCAGATCACCAATAACGGGCAGGTCACCTGTCACTTCTCCTTCATCCCAAAGCTCAATGATAACCACTACTGTAAGCCGTGGCTTCGGGCCGAGCCCTGTGAAGGTTACTTGGAGCCAGGTGAGTTTTACCACGGTTTGTACAGTATGTGCTGGTGTAGGCTGCCACCCCATCTCCATTCAGTCTTCTTGTCTTTCCTGTATCTCACCTTTCTTGCCGTCATCCTTGTCTGTTTATTTTCTCAGTTTTGTGGCCTTTGTCCCTGCCACTCTATGTTTGTCCTTGTCATCCCTTTTGGGGAGTGTGTATGTGTTCTTGAGAGCTCCTGTCTGTTCAGATGAGAGCATGGACATCTCCCTGGACGTGTACGTCAGTAAGGACTCAGTTACTCTTCTGAACTCTGGCGAGGACAAAATTGAGGACATTCTTGTCCTTCACTTGGACCGAGGGAAGGATTATTTCCTTACCATCAGTGGGACCTACCTGCCCAGCTGCTTTGGCACCTCCCTGGAGGCTTTGTGCCGAATGAGACGACCTATCCGAGAAGTTCCCGTCACCAAACTCATTGACCTGGTGAGTAGCAGCATTCTGGAGCAGCTCTCTTAACAGGGAGAGATCATATTCCCTTCTGTTTACTCCTAAAAACAGGAGTAAAAGTCTTGTGCTTGGGTCAGCTGTGCTGGCTTTGAGCGGATTTACTTTTTCCAGACCTTGAGGTGCTCTTTTGTTATTTCCCTCCACCACAACGAGTGTTTTTTGACAACCTGTACTTTATCCCCTATTTCTGAGTAGGTTCTGAATATTGTTTGGTGGGACAGAAAAGTGACCCCAGCACCTTGTGTTTTGTGCTACTGTCGTGCTGGTGCTGGCGAGCATTTCATCAGTCTTGGTGGCATTTCCACCTGTTTTTCCCTGCCTAGTGCTCAGCACTGACTTCTTGCTTGATAGATAGGAACTTGAGCCTAGACTCTTAGCTTCTGTCCCTACAGACAGAGTGTTTTGGAGCTTCTCTGCTTCCTTTACCTACAGATGTGACAGCTAACTGAACATGAGCCAGCAGTGGCCCAAGTGGCCAAGAAGGCCAATGGCTTCTTGGCCTGTATCAGACACAGCGTGGCCAGCAGGACCAGGGCAGTGGCTGTGCCCCTGTATTCAGTACTGGTGAGACTGCACCTCGAATCCTGGGTTCAGTTTTGGGCCCCTTCCTCCAAGCAGGACCTTGAGGGGCTGGAGCGCATCCAGAGAAGGGGACGGAGCTGGGGAAGGGGCTGGAGAACAAGTCTAATGAGAGGTGGCTGAGGGACTGGGAGTTTAGCCTGGAGAAGAGGATGCTGAGGGGAGACCTCATCACTGTCTGCAACTCCCAGAAAGGAGGTTGGAGTGAGGTGGGTTTTCTTCAGGTGACAGGTGATGGGACGAGAAGAAATCGCCTCAAGTTGCACCGGGGGAGTTTTAGATTGGAAATCAGGAAAAATTTTTTCCCTGAAAGGGTTCTCAGGCACTGGAGCTGCTGCCAAGGGCAGTGGTGGCTTCCCCATCCCTGGAGGTCTTTAAAAGATGAGGTGCTCAGGGGTCTGGTTTAGTAGTGGACAGGTAAGGTTGGGTTCGATCTTCTCATAGATGTTTTCCAACCAAACGATTCTATGTTTCTGTGATTTCCTTTTTCTGTTATTCAGTGAAGCACACAGAAGCTGAGGAAGCAAAGCAGTCAGAAAAGAGTGTCCTGTCCCAGTATCTGCAGCAAAGAAAGTCTCTTGTGTCAGTGACGTCAGTGTGACTGTAGTACTTCAATCGGAACACGTTACGCAAACCCAAGGAATACCATGTGTAACAGCCCAAAGCAAAGTTGAGTCTCTTAGCTTATAAAGCTGCTGTCACATTAGAGCTATTTTAGGTTTTGATTCTACCTGTGAGTTGAGAAATTCTTGGAGATGGGACAAGCTGAGCACTTTGTGCAAGGGAGAGCAGTGCAGGTGCTGACCACTGTGCAGCCCAGAAGCGTTTTGCTCCGGTTGGGTGTGTTTAGGTGGTGTTTAGACTGTGTGCCAGGAAGGCAGCACGTTTGTGTGTGAAGAACCATTCTCTGTCCTGCACTTACAGAGTGTTAGGGCTTGTCAGCAAGCATTTTTCTCGGCCTGGCTAGACTGATCTGTTGCCTTCAGCAGAGGGAGATGTGGAGAACGCAGGCCCATCAGGATAGCACAGTGTAGGTGGGGCCGTGTTTGGAAATCGCTTTCCTAATTCTCCTGGGAGAAGCTGCTGACACTTGAGCATCTCAGCTTTGGGATTTCAGTAGTAGTGTCTCATCCTGTTTTTTCTTGGGATCCTATTGTAGGCTTTAAAAAGTCTCTGGAAGGATCTTTTTCGGGAGCAGGGTAATCTCACCGAACTGATTGTGCTTGAACACCACAGAAAGAGAGGTGAACAGCAGGGCAAGCAGTCAGATGGGTGGGAGAGAGTGTTGAGATGACTCACCCAGCTAAAAAACGCCCCTCGTGGCTATCTGGCCTCCCAAACCTGTGACTGTGGTCCCTCCCCCTGTGCCTTGGAAGAAGAACCTGCACCAGCTCCTGCTTTCAGCAAGCTGTTCTCTGCGAGAGGCCAGTCTGTTGTGTCTGTGTGAAAACTCAGCGAGCCTGCAAAGGCAACGGGCACTGCAGAAGCTGCGCGAGAGCCCATACCCCGCGCCGTGGTGGCTGCGGCCACGTTCCCAGCTCAGCCCTTCGGTGCCTTTCGGATACCCCCACCCTGAAAGGTCCATCTGCCAAAACTGAGCTCGGGCAACCTGCTTCTTTCCTCCTGCTGACTCTGCTGAGCAGTGCCTGGCGCTGCCAGGCTGCGCCACGCGGGCAAGCGGATGCTGTGTTTGTTTGAGGATCGCCCACAGGATGGGACATGCAGCCTGGGGGCAGCTTTGGCATGCTCCTCCTTGCAGTGTTTTAATGCTATTAGGTCGAGAAAGCCCAGCAGCCTGGGCTTTTGAGCACAAACACTCATTTCCCTGACTATAGGCAAAGCTGCTTAGGGGGCCTGTTAGCTCCACAGCTGCCACACACTCAGAAATACAGATTTAGCATGGTGAATGTTTTATCTCTAGCCTGCTCACAAGGGAAGATGGCTGAAATAACACAGGGATATTTATTTCTGGCTGGGAAGATTCAAGAAGAACTTCCTCCTAGTCAACACCTCTCCTCTGCCTATGGCCTGACTGTTTGCTGGGTTGTGCCCAGCAGGTCGAGGAAGGTGGTTCTGCCCCTCTACTCCATTCTCATGAGGCCCCACCTGGAGTTCTGTGTCCAGTTCTGGAATCCCCAGCATAAGAAGGATATGGAACTATTGGAGCAAGTCCAGAGGAGGCCACGGAGATGATCCGAGGGCTGGAGCACCTCCTGTATGAGGACAGGCTGGGAGAGTTGGGGTTGTTCAGCCTGGAGAAGAGAAGACTGCGGGGAGACCTTAGAGCAGCCTCCCAGGACTGAAAGGGAATCAAGGAAAGCTGGGGAGAGGCTGGAGTGATAGGATGGAGGGGAAAGGCTTTAAATTGGAAGAGAAAAGATTTAGATTAGACATTAGGAAGAAATTCTTCACCATGAGGGTGAGGAGGCCCTGGCCCAGGTTGCCCAGAGCAGTGGTGGCTGCCCCATCCCTGGAGGTGTTCAGGGCCAGGCTGGATGGGGCTTTGAGCCCCCTGATCCAGTGGGAGGTGTTCCTGCCCATGGGAGGGGGGTGGAATCAGATGGGCTTTGAGGTGTCTTCCGACCCAAACCGTTCCATGATTCTATGAACAGTACTGCTGCAAGGCCCCTCTGAGAAGTTTGTGGAAATCCTGACAAGGTTGTGGATCATGTGAGCAGGATTTTTGCTAATTGGCAGGCAAATCTCTCACTGCAGGTTTTAACTTTGGCCACGTCAGCAAAATGTGTGAAGGACCTGGTGTTCAGTGGGTCCTTGTAATGCAAATTAGGTTTCTGCTTAATCTGAGAGCGCATTCTCTCTCTTAATGATACTTTTTCCTCTTCTCTCTTTCCCACTGCTCTCAGGGAGAAGACAGCTTCCTAGAAAAGGTAACGCAAGCAATTGCTGGGGAAGTCTGCTTCTCGATGATTTGTGCGTAGAGAATGAGAGTTTTCCCCTTGTTTGCTGCTGAGCAGGGAAGGGGAGGTGGGTGCAGAGGAAGCCCTTGTCCCAGCAAAGCCTCTTAGCACAGCTGTGGGCTAGAGGAGAACATGTAGGAGCACAAAATGACCCTGTAGCCAAGATTGGGCCAGCCCGGCTGAGCTGCTTAAAGCTCACCGAATTTGCCTGGGGGCAGGCAGGGGAGAAATGCTGTCCTGATCCTGGCAGCAATGATAGGTATTTCCACAAAAGACTGGCAGCCTTTGACCTGGCTGAATGAGCTTTAACCGTGCACATAAATGAGGTGCACCCTAGCTCCCTCCTCAGATGTGGGGAGAGAGCTGGGTTAGAAAACTGAAGCCTTGTTCTCTTTCCATCTCAATGTGTCCTTGTGGAGGCTGGGGGAAGCCCTGGCATGGGAGCTGGAGTTTAAAGAGAACCTGTAGGATAAGTGGGGACAGACTTTTTAGGAAGGCCTGTTGTGACAGGACAAAGAGTAATGGTTTTAAACTAAAGGAGGGAAGGTTTAGGCTGTATGTAAGGAAGAAATGTTTTACACTGAGGGTGGTGATGCCCTGGCACAGGGCACTCTCCAAGAAGGGGCTGAACTTGATAGATAAACAGATAAAGCTCTCAGACTTCTTCCTAGCAGCAGGGAAGGGAGGAGTTTTGTGCCTGCCTCCTGGGAACCTGCTTTTGCGGAGCATCTTGTTCCCGCAGAGGACGGGGCGGTGCCTTCCCTTCCCCGCACACGGCAGGAGAGGGCGCTGGGTGCCTGCCCAAGGCACAAGGGAAACTCCTCCTCTGCCCTGCGGAGCTCAAAGCCACCACCTCCTCCTGCTCTGCTCTAAGCAGCTGGAGTCTCCTGCCCTGGGGGATCTCTGCTGCTCTCCAGCCTGCCGAGAACATCCTGGAGGAGTCGAGTGCTGCTCTGGCACTCAGCTCCAGCACTGCAGTCCCCTGGCATAGGGATTTTTGGTTGAAACAGAAAATTAGAGAGGGTCCACAGCTCATGGAGGTTCCACAGCCCTCACTTTTCCCCTTTTAGAGGAAGGCTGTAACATGTTCGTTTAACAACGCTGCTTCTGAACCTTCCCTGGGTGCTTGGATAAGCAAGGCTGAGGTGTAGCCATGATCCAGCTGGCTAAAATCTTGTGGTGTGCGGGGCAAAGCAAAGCTATACTATGTGGCAAGCGTGTCTATTGTCCATGCCAAGGGTGCTTGTGCCAGCCTGAGGTGTGTCTGAGTGCAGACCCCTGCCCCAGCTGGCTGTGAGTGACTGTGTGTGCTGCAAAGGGACAGCGAGCACAGTTGTTGTGGGAGCTGACAGCTGAAGCAAAGCACTCTGTGTTGGGCTTGTGGTGCTCCTCTCTGCTGGTGTCCTTGGGTTGAGCTCCTGCTCCTGCTGGTCTCTTCTGGGTGCATCTGCTGAATGTGCTTCAGGGGAGCTGTGCCAGGGCTTCCTCCTTGGGAGCACACAGGAACGTGAGCAAGCACAAAGTGAGAGTAAAATCAAGCAAAAAACATTGGTTCCCCTAAAGACTGATGTGGTGGAGATTTCTGAGCAGTTGAGCTCATCAACAGCTTTGCCTCAGTAAGTGGGAAAACGTGACAGTGGTGTCAGGGGGTCTCTGTTCAGCAGAGACCTCTACTTAGGAAAATGGGGAAGGAAACTGGAAAACTGGGGCGATCTGGAATGCAGAGAGCAGACGTGGTGGGAGCACTCAGGAGCTGGGAAAGGATGGCCTTGACTTGCATCCAGAGGGGATCGGCCGGGTGAGCGTGGTGGCTGGAGTCCAGCCGTGTGGAAGCTGCTGCAGCAGAAGGACTCGGTGCTCCAGCCCTCCGGAGCGTCGGCTGCAGGGTGGGAGCTGTGGTTTGGAGAGGCCACCTCTGCTGCGAGAGCCCCATCCTCGGGAGCTGCTCTGAGCGTGCCGGGGCTGCCTTGGGCAGCTCCGTGGGGCAGTGGGCAGGGGGGTCCTGTGGGGCGGTGGGAGGGAGCGGAGCTGGGACCCACGGAGCGGTGGCTCCAGGCAACTGAGGGCCGGGTGAGTCCTGGGCGTTGCTGCTTCCCTTCTCCAGGCTTTCTTTGCCGAGGCCCTGCCAGAGGGCCTGAGGTTTCCCTCAAACCTTGTGTGTGCTTTGTCACCAGGAGAAATCCGTTCTGCAGATGTGCTCCCTGGACAGCGAGGAGGCAAGCGAGATGCCACTGCAGGTGCCAAAGGAGATCTGGCTCTTGGTGGACCACTTGTTCAAGCATGCCTGCCACCAGGTGAGGGAGATGGCCTCTGTGGTGCCGGGAAGCTCTGGAGAGTATGTGGTGACCTGGTTCAGTACCTGCATGTGGAGATCAGCTCTGGTTTGGTGTTGATAGGGCAGGACTTTTCCCCTTCCAGCTTGAGATGCTGGCTGGGGGTACCAGCTTTCACCCACTGTCACTGCATGCCTCAGCCTTTGTGAGGAAGGTGAATTTGTCCATCGCTGTGCTGTCTTTGGCAGGAGGACCTGTTCCAAACTCCAGGCATGCAAGAAGAGTTGGAGCAGATCATTGACTGCCTGGATACCAGTATCCCTGAGACAATCCGTATCCTTGCTCTGCTTGACTTTCCCACGAACCCCCTGGATCTCAGCTCTGCTGGAAGAGCTCCCTGTCGGGAGAGCTTGTCTGCAGTCTTTAGGTGGCAGGGTCCCTACAGGGGGGGGGGGGCTGGCTCAACTCTGTCTTCACAGAGATAAGAAGTCTTGGAGCTGAACGTGTGCTGGGTAAAGCAACCGCAGGGCCAGAGCTCTGGAAGCTTCCGCAAAGCTGTGCCAAGCGCAAAAGCTGCTGAGGGGGGACACTGGGGAGCATGTTCTGGAGAGGGGTCTGATGGAGCAGAGGACTCTGTGGGACTGGAGGGTGGGCAAGCAGAGCAGGATGGATGGAGAAGCATTTTCCATGGATGGGCGACAACAGAGGAGGATGGCTTTGGTGTCAGGGAGCAGTTAGGCAGAGAACTTGCAAGACCTGCAGGGAGGCCAAGGAGACCAACAGCATCCTGACTGGGATCAGCCATGGAGTGGTCAAGCAGAAGCAGGGAAGGGACCATCCCCCTGCACTCGGCACTGATGAGGCTGCACCTCAAATCCTGGGCTCAGTTTTGGGCCCCTCAATGCAAGAAAAACCTTGAGGGGCTGGAGCATATCCAGAGAAGGATATGGAGCTGAGGAAGGGGCTGGAGAACAGGGGTTCTGGGAGCAGCTGAGGGACCTGGGGCTGTTCAGCCTGGAGGAGAGGAGGCTGAGGGGAGACCTCATCGCTCTCTGCAGCTCCCAGAAAGGAGGTTGTGGTCAGGTGGGTGATGGGCTCTTCTCCCAAGTAATGAATGATAGCTCAGGAGGAAATGGCCTCAAGTTGCACCAGAGGAGGTTTAGATTGGGGGGCATTTCTTTACTGAAAGAGTGCTGAAGCACTGGAACAGCTTCCCAGGGCAGTGATGGATTCCCCATCACTGGAGAGGTTCAAACAATGTGTGGCCATAACAGGGTTCAGCAGGCACGGTGGGGTTGTGCTGATGGTTGGACTGGATGAGCTTGGAGGGCTTTTCCAGGCTTACTGATTCTATGAGGAAGCAGAGACTTGAGCAACTGGGAAGGAGGAGAGGCTGGGAGCAGACAGGGGAGGGAGGTGGCCCATCTCCTCAGCATGCCCCTTGATTCCCACCGGTGCAGCGGGCAGTAACCACTCTGTGGCTGAAGCACTCCTCATCTTCCTGGAAGCTCTGCCAGAGCCCGTGATCTGCTACGAGCTGTATCAGCGGTGCCTGGACTGGTCGCACAGCAGCCGCCTGTGCCGACAGGTTTGGTGTTACCTCTGTCTCTGTCTGCCTGTGCAGGCTCAGGGCATCTGTCCCTGCTGCTGTGAGCTCTGCCTTGGGCCTGCTGGGTCCTGCTCCTGTCCTGTGAGTTGGCGAGGGGCTTTGGGTGCAGGTGCTCAGGGGTTCTTTTTAGTGAGCATTGTGACCTGGGTGCTCCACTGGACTTCTGCTGCCCCAAGGTCAGTACTTCCGTGTCTCCCAGTAGTCCTGGTGGATTCCAAAGGGACTCCATGTGTGCCCTGTGTCACCCTGAGCATGTGGGAAAGAGCAACCCCAGGGAGTGGCAGAGCCTCCACTGGTCTCGAGGGCTTAAGTACCTGCCCAGAGCTGTAGTTCCTGCACTTCCCTTAAGGACTGGGGCCGAGTGGCTCTTAAAAATAGCTGGTGAGACAACGAGTGAGGCCAAACTTGTCCCTGGGTAGAGGAAGACATTTTGGAGCACACTTTCAATACTGACGTCAGGAAACCTCTTATCCTGATCCTCATGCTGCTGCTGTGCAGCCAGGGGGTGAGAGCTGGGATCTGACTGGACAGGAGCGGGAAGCAGCCCCAGGGCAGTGCTGGTTTTTGCCTGGTGACACCGTTATCCTAGAGGCAGGGTCACCAGGAGCCAGAGCCCGTGAGTGCCATCAGCTGGGCTACGGCAGCAGCCTCAAGGCAGTTTAAAGGGGGAAGGCTGCCTGACTGGAGTCCAGGGTGCCACAAACGTACCTGGACTGCACAGGTGTCAACTTGGAAGAGTTTCCAGCCTCTGTCTTCTTCGCAGGTGATTTTCCAGCTGCCTCGTTGCCATCGCAGCGTGTTTCGGTACCTAATGTCGTTCCTCCGAGAGCTGCTCAAATACTCAGAAGACAACAACGTCACTGTTGCCATGATTGGTAAGGGTGTCCTTTCTCTGCTCTTCTCCTGCCCTCACTGAAACGTAACCCCTTCCTGGCACCTTTCAAGCTTTCCGTTCCTGACCAGTAACTGTTTCTGCCTGCCTCTGCAGCTGCCTTGTTCTCCAGCCTCATCCTGCGTCCTCCACCCAATCTGATGGCAAAGCAGACTCAGCAGGACCGCCAACGTGCCATCAACTTTCTCTACAGCTTCCTGCTTGCTGGGGAGGAGGAGTGACCCCTGCCCGTGTGCCAAAGCAGAGGCCCGTGCTGCCAGCCTTGTGCTCGGGCTGGGCCTCTGAGAGCTCCAGAAGGGTAACAGGCTCTAAGCTGCTCCAAGCGCCGTGTTGACAATGGGCAGGGATGTGTTCCCCTCTCCTTCCTGCCGCTGGGCCCTGCGCTGCAGAGGACCTGCTCGCTCATCTCACTGCCATCCACGACAGGAGCCTCCTGCTTGCTCCCTGGGAGCTGGGTGGGTCTGTTGATAGCCAAGCACTGTGCCAGCGACCCGATTGTCCCGTGGCACCGTCACCAGTTCCCCGAGTCACGCTTCTCACCCCTCTTCACCCCCATCTCCCTGGAGCTGTCGCGGGGAAGGGTGGAGGCTGCCTGTGCTCCAAGGGCTGTGGCGTGGCTGGCTGGTGCTCAGCTGTGCCCCTGTGGCGCGGGGCGTGCGTGCTGCTGCTCAGCTTGTGTCACCCTCTGCCGTGCAGCAGGCCCAGCTGACCCCCCTGCCCCATCACTGTGCTGGAAATGCTGCACTGGGGCTGTCTCAGGAGGGTCGCCAGGACGTTTGGTCCCTTCCCTTCAGAAGAGCCCTATCCTCTCTCCTCTTTCCTGGAGGGTGAGGCTCCGGCACACACATCTCTCTGTGTACTCCCAGCCTTCTGCCGCTGCAACTGGATCTGACTCTCCTCTCTCCCTTCCCGTGTGTCCCTGTGTCCTGCTGGGACACAGGATGATGGGTGACTTGAAGGGGCAGGGCTGTCCCTGGCCCGACACAGAGCAGGAGGCAGCTCCTGCCCCTCCCAGCCCTGCTTGCAGAGCTGTGTGAGCACACTGTGGCTGAGGGAGGGGGCAGCATTAGGTGCTGTCCTTCCCCTCCTCCCCGAGGTGCTCGAGGGTTCAGGCAGGAGGGGAAAAGAGACAGAAATCCCCCTCAAGGCCCAGAGGAGCCAGGAGAGGCCTGTGGGGGTGTTGTGCTGGAGGGTGATGTGGTGCCAGAGTCACACATAACTGGGGAGGGGGCACCCCTGGGTGCAGGAGGGAGGCTGGAGTCTCTGGAACACTAAGCCTGGTCGGGCTGGGGCTGTGTGTGGCTGAGAGGCTGCTGCCAGAGGTGGGGGGAGCCCCCAGTACCAGAGCCCCTGCTGGTGCCTCTCCTCAGCCCATGGCTGTCCCTGCAGCTCCGTAGTCCCCATGCACTGGTGGAGCTGCTGGGGGCTCCTCTACCTTATGGCTCTTTTTCTTTTCGTTAAAGTTTTTAAATTACGTAATTTATTGGGAAACGGTTCGTTCCAAATAAACCTCCGTTGTGCAAGGTTTTGCAGGGCTGCTCACACTCAGCCTGACAGCCCTCACGTAGCTCCACACTGCATGGCCTCGGGGTGGCTGCAGCATCCTGTGATGCAGAGCTGCAGCTCAGCTCCACCATTCTCCCTGCCTGGGGCTTGCTCTGGAGGGCTGGGGCTTTCCAGAGGCAATTGCGTCCTTCCTCGGGCTCTCCTTCCACTCCAGCAGTTTGCTGGGCAGGGCTGGGGAATGGCAGCAGAAGCTCCTGTTCCCCTGGTTCCTGCTGGGCAGAAGCTTGCAGGCTCCTGGCACGCTGGCAACGTGCAGCTCAGTGCCAGCTGAGCCACCAGGAATGGTGCAGCAGGACCTGGGGAGAGTGGGCACAGCATGGTGCCAGTGCCAGTGTGTGGCACAGGGCTTTTGCAGGCCCCTGGCAAGGATGCCGGTGGTCCCTGCAGCTCCTCTTGCTCAGCAAAGGTGGAGAAAGCCAAGCGTGTCCTGCCGCAGGAAATGGCCACCGGTGTCATCTCCATCTGCATCCTGAGGGCTCCTTGAGAGCAGGGCTGTGCCCAGGCAGCTGCTCCCAGTGCTGTCACAGAGGGGACCGGCGCAAGGTGCCGGCATTGTTCCTGCAGCCACACATTCCTGCCACTGCCGGCGGAAATGCCGGAGCGAGTGTGAAGCTCTGCTGGTCCCCAGGGGATGAGGCTGGGCCTGCCCATCCTCCCTGCTTGGCCAAGGGCATAAGGATCCTTGGGGAACCTTGGAGGTTGTTGGTGCGCTGCTCTGCACCCTGCACGGAGGTGGGGGCTCACGTGTAGTCACGGGGGAGACTGGTGGTGCCTGAGCTGTGGGACTGGTGCAGCTGGTAGCATCCTGGCAGCGTGTGCCTGCTGTGAGCGGCTCGATATTGGCATGGCCATTGTCCCACAGCCACCCTGGGTGTCCATCACCAGCCCCTGGTGTGGTAGTGAGCCCTGCCTGTCCCTCTGGATTCATCCAGATGTCCCCCAGGGCTGGAGATGTCCGGCGATTGCTCAGCCCATTCGCATTGCCTCTCCCAGAGCACCCACATCCTTGCTTCCCACTCAGCCAGCCAGGACCCAGCAGAGCGCCCCGAGCAGCTGCCTGGCGTGGGGGCTGCCATCAGCCCCTGGCTCTGGAGACCTTGCAGCCCTTTGGTTTCGACCCCTTTGGCAGTGCTTGCAGCAGCTGTTACCGCTGTGCTGCTGCTGCTCCAGCAGTGCCCTGCCCGGTCTGCCTGTGCCCCTGTCCCTGCCCTTGTGCCCCGGTGCCCCCAGCAGGGTGCTGGGGCTCCAGCACTGCAGGCAGGGTGCAGGGGAGCTGCCATGGTGCACCGTGCACGGGGAACGTGGTGGAGAGCCCAGCAGCCTCCCACCTGCCTGCGGGCAGCCGGCCAGGCCAGGAAAAGCCAGAGATTCCTTAGGTCTCCCGGCCCAGGAGCCTTTTCCTCTAGTACCAGCTGGCCACAGCCCAACCAGGGGGTCCTCCCTGGCCTCCTCCTTTCAGACTGGAATGGGAGGGCTGGGGGTCAGGGCTCAGCTGTGCATCCCCTGGCCGCAGCCCAAGCCTCCAAGCTCAGGCCTGGGCGATTCCTGGGGCTGTGGGGCATCGCTGCCTCGCCTGCCAGGGGCTGCAGGGATTTTCTGTGGGGGAGGCAGCCTGTGCCCTCCAGGATTTATGGGCAGGGTGCTGGCTGCAGGGGTAATTTGAGGTGCAGGGGTGACAGCCCTCCCAGTTCAAACCAGTAACAGCAGCTCCATAAGCTAGCAATAGATCAAAGGTATAACCCCCACCACCCTGGGACTGTGTTGGGGTCAGCTGGAGGGCCTGTGGCCAGGGCATCACATCCTGTCCCGCATCCCAGCACTGGCGGCAATGCCACCGCTGGCCCTGGGAGGCTGGTGAGGCTGGAAATTGTGGTACAAAGGCAAGGATGGGACTGGGCAGTGAGCGGGCAGCCCTCACCCACCCACCCTGTTGTGCGGGCACGGGCAGTGGCGAGGTGGGGTGGCTGCAGCGAAGAGGAGTGGCACTGGCAATGTGGGTGCAGATGCAACAAAGTGGGGTGGCTGCAATGAAGCGGGACAGCAGTAGCAAAGCGAGGTGGCAGTGGCAAAGTGGGATGGCAGCAAAGAAGTGGGGTGTCAGCAGCGAAGTGGAGAGGCAGTGGCTCCCCAGAGGCACGCGGCGCAACCGGCTGCCATGGCTGCCATGGCGGGTGTGCGCAGGCAGCATGGCGGGAGAGCACTGGCGCGTGGCCGGGGAGCACATCCCTTCCCCATCCCGGAGGATGAGCTAATGGAGGCCAGCTGAGCCCTGCCCTGCTTCCCCCCAGGCTCTGCTCC
This sequence comes from Dromococcyx pavoninus, assembly GCA_033558185.1. Classification (NCBI taxonomy): domain Eukaryota; kingdom Metazoa; phylum Chordata; class Aves; order Cuculiformes; family Neomorphidae; genus Dromococcyx; species Dromococcyx pavoninus. The sequence continues at coordinate 27,084 of JAUMJL010001811.1, forward strand.
CAGCCCGCAGCTGCAGCCTTTCCGCTCCTCAGTGGCCCCGTTAACCCCCTCCCCGCCAGTGCTGCCAGGTCCCCCTGCCCGTGCCCCCAGCCCTCAACCTCACTCGTGGGAGGGCTGCGAGGGTGATCCGAGGGCTGGAGCACCTCCCGTACGAGGACAGGCTGAGAGAGTTGGAGGTTGTTCAGCCTGGAGAAGAGAAGGCTGAGGGGAGACCTTAGAGCAGCCTCCCAGTACTGAAAGGGGCTCCAGAAAGCTGGTTGGGCTTGATGATCTCAAAGGTCTTTTCCAAGAGGGATTCTATGACTTTTAGCAGGGCAAGTAGCGATAGGATGAGATGGAATGTTTTTCAGCTGCAAGAGGGGAGATTGAGATGAGATCTGAGGGAGAAATATTTCGCTGTGAGTGTGGGGAGGCCCTGGCCCAGGTTGCCCAGAGCAGTGGTGGCTGCCCCATCCCTGGAGGTGTTCAAGGCCAGGTTGGATGGGGCTTTGAGCCCCCTGATCCAGTGGGAAGTGTCCTTGGCCATGGCAGGGGGTGGAACTGATGGGCTTTAAGGTCCCTTCCAACCCCAACCATTCTGTGATTCTATAAAACAGTGTGGGGGGGTTCAGGTTCTGCACGGGCACTGCTTCACTCAGGGGTCCTGACTGAGGTTGTGGGAGGCCCTGTCCCTGGGGTGTCCCATCCTGTTGCTGGGATCAGCCCCCACCTACCCACAAGGTCCTAGAGGGAACCTTAATCTGCTGAGCCCCATCCCACTGCCTTCCCTGTATGGGTCCTGCTCACACAGAGTCTCATGGGGACAGGGACACAAGGGATGGGGATCCCAGGGATATAGACAGCAGGGACAGGGACACCAGGGACATAGACACCAGGGACAGGGACAAAAGAGAGAGGGATGCCTGGGACACCAGGACATGGACACTGGTATGGGAGAAGCAGGGTTGTGGACCCCAGTGATGGGGACAAAAGAGGAGGGTGCCAGGGACACTGGGACAGGGACGACTGGATGGGGGCACCAAGGATGGGGACACCAGGGGTGGGGACACCAGGGGTAGGCACACCAGAGAGGGAAATGCCAGGGACAGGGACACCACGGATGGAGGTGTCAGGTACGAGACACCTGCTGCTGCTGCTGGGTGAGGGGCTGGGGGGCTCAGCTCCCCAGGACTGGTGGGGTCAGGCCAGGGGAAGGGTGGGGTGTGGATCTGGCAGCCCTGGGGCTTCCTGAAAGCAGCAGAGTCAAATGGGACCCGTGACAGAGCCGTGCCCAGGACCGGGTCACCATCCTGCAGCACTGGGGCATCTGCCTGCCCTTCCTCTGGGACTTGAGCATCCTGGCAAGGCCCTCGGCATTGGGCAGAGGCAGCTCCAGCTGCTGCTGCACAGTCCCTGCTGGTTTCATTGGCCTCATCATCCCCTGCCAGGGCCAGGCCAGGCTCAAACCCTCCTCCCTGCCCTGGCACGGCGCTGCCAGAAATGGGTGCTGCACCCTGGGCTTCACACAGCACCCGCGGGTGCTGGTAACCAAGGCGATGGCAGCATCGCGGGAGCAGGGCAGGAGCACCCACACCTCCCTGTAGAAACCACCTTACAAAAGCTGTTATCCTAACGAAGGCTTCGGCTAATGAGCTGCTTAGCCCCCACACCTGGGCACTGTCCATGTCCCCTCTGGGCACAAAGCATCTCTCCACAACTCCTCGGCAGCAGCACCTGTCCCACCACCCTGCTCCCCTTTCTTAAAGCTCAGCCCTTCGTCACACTGCTGATGTCAACCACAAAGGGGAGCTCGGGCAAGCAGATAAATAAACCCTTTACTCCTAAGGGCAGCGGGGCTCAGAGCAGCATTTGCAGCCAGGAGCTTTGTTCCACACCCCAAAGTTCTCTCAGCCCTTCACCCTGTGCTGCCCCGGCTGGGACCAGCACCCCTGTGCCTTTCCAGCATCTCCTCTGCAGGCCTGGGAGATGCCAACCTGTGTTCTTCCACCCTCCTGCCCAGTTTTACGTGCCAGGCAGCTTGATTCTCTTTGCTGGGCACCAAGCTGGGGAAGGAGTTGCCTTGGCCCCCACAGCCCCCAGAGGGAGAAGAGGGTCCCTGGGAGGGGAGCAAGCCATGCCCACGCCTGCTAAAATAAGGGTTTACTGACATCATAATTCTTTATTATAAAGATATATTTACATGGAATAAATCTTTACATACACAAGAGACATGGTTGGTCACCAACAGGACCTGGTGGCACTCAGATTAAGGACCCCCCCCTCTCTTTGGCACACGTCGGTGTTTGACAGAGACCCCAGTGCCCCCCCTTCTCCCGCTGTCCCACGGCATGAGGTGGGCAGAGGGGCACAGAGCCCCTCGCTGTGTCCTGGGTGGGCACCCCATGCTTCAGGGGTCCCCGGGAAGGGCCTCGCTCTCGTCAGGGAGGGCAGCACTATGGGAATAAATAGACGCCCCCCCCCCCAAGCAGGATGAGCTCTGTGCTCACCCCAGCGTGCAGGTGATGGGGCAGGAGCCCCAAGGGAGCTCACAGACCCCTGCGGGGCAGCTCCTCCACATGACAAAGTGCTTTGCCCAAAGCCCGCGGCTCCGGGCGGCCCCGCGCCCACCGGGAAGGGGGCATCACCCAGCCATGCCACGAGCTGCACGGGCGACCCGCTGCCAGCCAGTGCCAGGAGACGTCCATCCCCGGTGCCTGGCACGGTGCTGGAGCCACCGGGGACAACCCGCAGGGAGGAGGTGACAGGCTCACAGGTGGGACTCAGCGCTCAGGACCAGGAGATGAGCAGAGCAGGCGAGGGCACGAAGCGGGCGATGGAAGTCCCCGGAGGGCTGGTGGCAACCCTGCAATGAGAGCAAAGTCGGGTCGGCGTGAGATCCCTCCCGGCAGCGTCACACGTGCCCCTGTGCGCCCCATCACCCCGCTGCTCCTCACCTGCCTCAGAAGGGCATGGGGCCCTTGTGGGAAAGCCGTGGCCGTGGCCGTCGGACCCTCCGCCAGCGTCCCGGCTGCTGCACAGCCCCGCGCCTCGCACCCCGCGGCCGCACCAGCGTCCGGATGAGGCCCTTCTCCGCATCCTTCCCATCCGGCACCTGGCACAGCGGCCCTGCAGGTGGCACGAAGAGCATTAGAGCCTTGTCCCCGAATCCAGCAGGTGGGACAGGGTTGGGGACATCGCAGGGGCCGCCCACACCTCTCGCTGCCTGGCCCAAGACAGGCAGGGATGAGCAACACCGCTGGTTTCCTGAATGACCCCCAGCAGGAACCATTCACTGGCCAAGTGCTTCCTGGGCTCAGCTGGTCAGGCCACCTGTGCCGAGCGTGGCCACCAAGTGTGGCCGCTGCCACCGGCCTTACTGATGGGCATGGGGCAGCCCAGCTTGTGGCTTTGACCACCAGCCCTCCCCAAAGCCACCCTCCTCCACAGAGACCCTCGCCCCTCGCCCAGGGAGCGCCCTTTCCTTGCAGCCTGTTCCCCCCCTGGGCATCGGGCAGGGATGCTTTGGTGTCAGCACCAGTCCCAGCATCACCAGTCCCACAGTGAGGACTTGTGTGGTGAAGCTGGGAGTGGAAGCACACACAGCCAGGGGTCCAAGACCCCCGCGGGCCATGGTCTCACTGGCCAAGTGCTTCCCACGCTGAGCTGGCCAAGGCCACCTGCACTGAGTGTAGCCATCGAGTGTGGGCACTGCCACTGGCCTCGCCGAGGGGCACAGAGCAGCCCAGCCTTGGGCTTTGACTGCCAGCCCTCCCCAAAGCCTTTCCTTGTGCCAGCGATGGGCAGGGTCCACCGAGACCCTTGCCCCAGGAGTGCCCTCTCCCTGCAGCCTGTTCCCCCCAGGCAGCAGGCAGGCAAGATCTGGTGCCAGCACCAGTCCCAGCATCCCTAGTCCCAGCATTCACCAGTCCCACAGCCAGGGCACGTGTGGCAGAGCCGGGAGCAGGAGCACACACAGCCAGGGGTCCAAGATCCCTGTGGGCTGTGTTCCCGCTGCTGGCAATGCCCTTGGCTGTCACCAAGCAGGTCACACCCTGACAGCCAAGGGCTTCTCCAGCCCTCAGCCAGCTGCTCTTCTGCCCACAGCCTGATGGACAGGAGGGTTTTGCTGGCACCAGGAAAAGCACTTCGTCCTTCCCAGCATGGGCAGCAGCAGCTCCTGACCAGCATGAGTCCCTCCAAACCTACTCAGCCTGCCCAATGCCCAGTATCACCTGGGCTCTGTCCCCTCCACTCTCCCGTCCGCCAGATTGGGCACCGAGTAATGCCAGAGTGGGGAAAAGGGGCTCGGTCCCCTCCATCCTCCATGCTGCCAGCACAGATACCAAGCGATGCCGGAGTGAGGAAAGAAGTGCTCGGTCCCCTCCATCCTCTCCTCCAGTCCAGGCACCCAGTGATGTTGGAGTGGGACAAGGGGGGCTCGATACCCCTCCATCCTCTCCAGCACTGGACACCAAGCGATGCACGAGCAGAGCAAGGGGGCTCAGTCCCCTGTATTATCCCCACCGAGCCATGCTGGAGCGGGCACTGGGTGTCTTGGTCCCTCTCCGTCCTCCCCTTCCAGCCCGGGCACCGAGTGATGCTGGAGCGGGGCAAGGGGAACTCCGTCCCTTCCATCCTCCCCACTGCCAGCACCGGTCACTGAGCAATGCCGGGGAAGGAGTCCCTGTCCCTCCATCCTCCCCCCCGAGTGATGCTGGAGAGGGGACAGGGGACTCCATCCCCTACTTCCTCCCTCCCAGCCCGGGTACCGAGCGATGCTGGAGCGAGGTCAGGGGGTCAGGGGGTCTCGGTCCCCTCCATCCTCCCCACCGAGCGATGCCGGAGGGGCCAAGGGAGGGTCCCGGCACTCACCCGCGTTGGCCATGGCGAGGCAGAGCAGCAGCAGCAGCGCCAGGAGCCAGCGCGGCGCGGCCATAGGGGCTGGGGGGGCAATGGGGGGGCAATGGGGGCGGCAGCGGCAGCGGCCCCGCTCGGGGCAGCCGCATTTGTAGGCGGTGAGAGCCCGCCCGGCCCCGTCATGTGTGTGTGGGGGGGGGGTGTCCGCCCTCCGCCCCGCCCCCGCAACGCCCGCAACCCCCCGCACCCCCCGGCTGGGACCCACCCGCACCCCTCCTGGGGAAAGCCCACGTCCCCACACACACACCGGCACCGCCCCCTGGGACCCCCACACACCCGCACCCCTCCTGGGGACGCCCTCACATCCTCCTACACACACCGGCACCCTCTCCTGGGGAGCCCCAACATGGGCACCCACTCCTAGAGACACACACAGCCCCCCCGCAAAAACCGACACCCCCTCCCTGGGAGTCCCTCCCCCCTAGCGCCAGGGCTCCGGGACCACCCCCTCCTGGGGATCCCCCCAGATCCTCTCACCCAGATAAACATCTCCCCCCCCCGCCCCCCCGGGGATCCCAATCCAGACGAGCACCCCTTCCTGAGGACCCCACACACACAGACTGGTCCCAGCCCCAGGGCTCAACCCAATCTTCTCTCCTGGGGAACACCCATACATCCCCCCTACCCGGATCCACCTCAGCTCCAGGGCTTTGAAACTGCTCCCTCAGCTTGGTCCTGGGATCCCTGGATCCCACACCCAGCCTGGCCCTAGGACCACCTCCCCCCTCCCATTAGCCTGGGCCAGGACCCCCTCCACCCAGACTGGCTCCAGGACCCCTGCACAGCCTGGCTCTGGGATCCCCCTCCAACCAGCACACCCTCCATCCCTCAGCCTAAATCTGAGACCCTTGGCCCCTCCATCCCCTTCCCCTGGCACCCAAGGATGCAGAAGGCTCTCATGGCACTCCCTCATGCCCACCATCTCCACCCCCCCTGCAGAGGGGTCCCACTCGCAGCCCCCCTCTTGCCCTCAGGGCCGGGGGGGGGGGGGGGGCTTAAGCTCCTCTACTGAGTGGCACAATGAGGGTGCTGCTACCTGGGCAGGGAGGGGGCACAGATAACGGCTGCAGGATGGGCACCACAGACCAAGGCTCTGCACTGCATGGATCACGATGGGGACTAAATCATCCTGAACACACACACTCACTCCACACACAGAGGGGTGGGCAGTGAAAACCAGTCCTGTGTGTCCTGGGTGCTGGCTGAGCACCAACAGAGCCCCAAGTGTACCCAGGTGCGTGGGTACCTCTGCCAGCACAGCACCGTGATGTTCACTGAAGGCAGAGCTGATGCCCCCCACGGCTCTGGGACCCAACCACCTGCAGCCAGGTGCTTCCAGGATGCTGTGGGGACCACGCACCACGTGAGGATGCCACCCTGCAGCCCCTGCCGACCTCATGGGGCTCAGGTTTCACAGAATCATAGAATGGTTTGGGTTAGAAGAGACCTTAAAGCCCATCCAGTTCCACCACCCCCCGCCATGGGCAGGGACACCTCCCACTGGAAGAGGGTGCAGGGCTTGGGAGGTCCAGCACTGTTTTTAACACTTTTCCCCAGCATCCTGGGGATGACAGGACCTTCCCCAGGCCACCCCCCAGGAGTTTGGGGCTCGGAGAGGGCACCTGGGGCTGTCAGGACACACCATGGTACCACACAGGCCAAGGACCAAGATGGTGACAGCGCAGTGAGGGCACAAATGAGGCTCTGCAAACCAGTGGGCAGAAAGCACCTCCTTCAGGTCCAGGCATGGGGGTTCTAGTGGCTGAGGTTGGTCTCTTCTCCCAAGTAACAAGTGATAGGAGGAGAGGAAATGGCCTCAAGCTGCACCAGGGGAGGTTTAGATTGGATATCAGGGAAAATTTCTCTACCAAAAGGGCAGTGGTGGAGTCTCCATCCCTGGAGGATGTTCTAAAACCGTGTGGCCGTGGCACTTGGGGACAGGGTTCAGCAGGCACAGTGGGGCTGGGCTGACGGTTGGACTGGATTTGCTGAGAGGGCTTTTCCAACCTTAACGATTCTGTGGTTCTATGATTCGAGGTACAGGTGTGTATGGGGTCTGTGTGGCTGGGTTTTGGTAGCAGGGAGAGCTACAGGAATGACTTCTATGAGGAGCTACCAGAAGCTTCCACCATGTCCGAGAAACCCAATGCCAGCGCTGGCCGAGGCCGAGCCCATCATCGGCGGTGGCAGCACCTCTGGGATAACAGAGTTGAGGTGAAAAAAAAACACTGCTGTGGAACAACAGCTGGAGGAGAGGAGTGAGAATGTGTGGGTTGAAGAGCTCTGCTGACTCCAAGGTCAGCGGAGAAGGAGGGGGAGTAGGTGCTCCAGGCACCAGAGTAGAGATTCCTCTGCAGCTTATGGGAAAGACCACGGTGAAGTAAAGGTCCCCCTGCAGCCTGAGGAGGACCCTCACCCTGTGGAGGACAGACCCCCCTGCCCCCACAGCCCACTGAGATCCCTGGTGGAGAAAAGATCAACCTGCAGCTCAGGGAGGATGCCAGGATGGAGCAGGTGGATATCCAAAGGAGGCTGTAGCCCCATGGGAAGCCCACGTAGGAGCAAGCTCCTGGCAGGACCTATGGGGAGAGGAGCCCACATTGGAGCATTTTGTGAAGGTCTTCAGCCCATGGGAAGGACTCTCGTTGGAGAAGATCACGGAGAACAGTCTCCTGTGCAGATCTGTCTCCCGTGTCTTCTTGTGGAGCAGGGGAAGAGCATGAGGAGGAAGGAGCAGCAGAGACAACGTGTGATGAAGTGACCACAACCCCAGTCCCCATCCCCCTGGGGAAGGAGGGAGAGAAACAGGGAGAGAGGTTGATCCTGGGAGGGGATGGGGAGAAGGTGCGTTAAGGTTTAGTTCTTACTTCTCATTGTCCTCTGATTTGATTAGTAACAAATCAAATTAATTGTCCCCAAGTGGATTCTGCTTTGCCTATGCTGGTGATTGCTGAGCCTGTCCTTATCTCAACCCTTATCTCCTTGTCCTTATCTCAACCCAGGAGCTCCACTGGCTGAGGAAGGCAGTGATGGAGTGGCTGGATGGGCACGAGGTGACAAGGACTATCACACCCACTGGTCGGGGTGAGTGTGGGGGGGGGGGCCCTACGTGCCCACCACCCTGACAGTGTGTGCAGGGGGGCTGTGCTGGGGCGGGGTGTAGGGGAGAGAGGGCTGGAGGCTGTGTTGGAGAGGCTGTACTTGGGAGGGAGATGAGTGTGTGTGGAGGGGCTGTGCTTGGGGGATGAGGAGGGGCTTTGGGGGGGTGAGCTGCGGCTGTGGGGGGTGGGTGGTTAGAAGGGACTGTGGGGGTGAGGAGGGGCCATGGGGGTTGGGGGGGGTGAGGAAGGGCTATGGGGGGTTCATGAGGAGCTATGAGGGTGTAGGGGTTCATGAGGGGCTGTGGGGGTTCATGAGGGGCTATGGGGGGTTAGAAGGGGCTTTGGGTATGTGGGAGGGCTATGGGGGGTGAGAAGGGGCTATGGAGCAGTGAAGAGGGGCTGGGGGTGGTTAGAAGGGGCTTTGGGGGGTGGGAGGTGAGGACCACGTCCCAACCCCGTGCGCATCCCCAGGCACTGCAGGACAAGGCCACTACCCTGTGTCCCAGCCCGTGGGGCAGCTGCCGGGCTCAGGGATGCACAGGGCCCCCCACCCACCACCTGCTGGCCCCCACGACAGGCCTTGCCATGGGATCGTCCCTGCGTGCCGGTGCCATCGCTGGTTCCGCATTCCTGCGGACGGCGCACGGCCCCCCAGGCCCCGCGTCCTGTTTGCCGGGCGCGTCACCCCGGCCTGAGTCACCCTGTGGCCTCTGCAGGTGACGGAAGGCCAACAATAGCCCACAAAGGGAGGATGTCCCCCCAAAGGCTTCCTCCAGGCACGTCTTCGAGGAAACCTCCCGCGGGAGGGAAGGCCCAACCGGACGCGCGGTGGCCGATGAGCTTCGTCCTGTTGACGTTGGCTCGCTCGGAGCAGCACGCGGCGCTTGGGGTCCCCAGGGATGGCCAGGGCCACCTCCTCCTCCTGATAGCCAGGAAGAGGAGAGATGGGCAGCCACGTCCCTGGGAGCTACAGGGCTCACGGTGATGGGGATGGGACAGGCTTCAGCCTCAGCCCTATTGCTGGGACACAGCATTGGAGGGGGGAAATGGCAGAGTTGGGCTCAGAGTTGGGAATACGGGGATGAAGGGACATCCCTGTCACCGTGCGGACCCCGTGGGACAAGGTGTGACCTGGTGACAAGGAGCCTGGGCACCGCTATTGATGCAGCCCCTTCCCTGGCACTGGACAGGGACCAGGAGGGTAGGATGGAAGCAGCATCATTAGCTCATTTTCCTAATTACCAGGGTCCCTGACCGTCACCATGGCAACCTCATCACACCTCCTTGAGGAACTTTTGTTGCTATAAGAATTGCAGCAGCTTTGGGGACACCCACCTGCCCCCCCCCCCGACCCTGTCCTGCCCGTGCTGCTGGGGCAGAAGATCCCCCGATGTCCTCTCCCGAGGTCCCCTGAGCAGAGGCACAAGGCACAGGCAGCCTGAGATCATCCTTGACATGAGTGTGCCAGGTCTCAAAAGGCAGGAACGGGGGGGGGGGGGGGGGGGGCTTATGACAGGAGCTCCGTGCTGCACCGGGGCTGGGGTAGAGCCAGGGGGTGGGCAGGGCACAGAGGACAGGACAGAGGGACAGCGGACAGGACAGAGGGACAGCGGGACAGGGGGCTGTGCAGCTCCACAGCGCAGTCCTGGTGCCACCTCGTGGTAAACTGGATCCCAGGGACACAGCCGGATACTCCCTGCGGTGACACAGCGGGACAGCGACACAATTTCATCCCTCCCTGCCCCTATCCCAGCCCACATCGTGCCTGCGGCAGTGGTGCCCATGTCCCCCAGCCCCCAGAGCCGACCAGCGGGCTCACGCCAGCCAAAAACAGGGTTGGAAGGTGTGGAGACAAGGTTGGGACAAGAGGGTGACCAAGGGGCACAGCAGATGCTGTAGCAGCTGGTCCCGCCTGCAGCTCAGGTTCCTCCTGTCCCTGCTAACCTGGCACACCTCCTGTCCCTGCCCCACACCTCTCCTGGTCCCATCTCTATTTTACTCTCCTCCAGATGTGTGTTTGTGCCCTCAGGCTGAGCCCTGGGACCACCCAGCAAGTCCATGAGACATCCCAGCCAGTGAGAAGGACCTTCATGGTCTGTGATGAGCAGCTTTCTGGAGGTGTTCAAGGCCAGGTTGGATGGGGTCTTGAGCAGTCTGATCCAGTGGGAGCAGTCCCTGCCCATGGCAGGGGGGGTTGGAACTGGTCCCTTCCAACCCAAACCATTCTGTGATTCTAAGATTCTCCAGCAGGGACTCCCCCAGGTACCCGGGTCCTGGGTGAGGATGTGCATCTCTCCTTGGTGGGGATGTTCATCCATCCCTGAAGGTCCATGTTCAGATGGACATCTCTGCTGCCTGCCAATGAGAGCTTTGTTCTTCAGCCAGCCTTTTTCTTTTACAACCACAGAGAAGTCATTAAAGCAGTTCGATTAAACACAGGTGCAATAAAAGTGACAGGCCTTGGGGTCAAGGCTCGTTGTGAGTCACATAATGAGCCTCTTAGCAAGGCAGATGCTGCAGTGGTCCAGAGCTCATGGGCTTGGTGGGACAAAGGGCACTTTCCAGAGTGCTCGTTCCATGGAGAGCAGGTCCCATCGCAGCCCTGGAACGCAGCTGCTGGTCCCTGTGCCCGTGGTGTGGGCATGGGCTGGTAGCCCTCCCGCTTCGTCTGCTCGCCACTATCACACTCAAATGGTGCCACCAAACGTGTCTCTGATCACACAAGGCTGCTCAATGCTAAAGTATGGCCTGTCTCATTTTCCAGCTCTTCCAACCAACCCACTAATGCACTCTCAGTTTATCCCTCCATCAGCAGGACCAAGTGCTCTCACTAGCCCTGGAGTTACCCCGTGCTTACCTTCAAGGCCTTACACATGTTCCTGCTCCCTAGAAAGCCAAATTCTCACGTTAGAGGTGGTGTCACAAGTTCAGCTCCACCTCTCCAAAGCCCAGTCCCTTTTCCATCTGACCACACCAGTCGAAAGCTTTTATGCCAGCACCATGCTCATTGTGGTCTCATCCCTCCATGCTCCTTTCAGACACCACTTCCTTGTTCTGGAGGTCCACATAGTCCTCTGTGAGCCCTCTCCAGCTCTGCCCCTACCCATGGGAAGGGACAAACCTCCACAGGGACAACTCTTCACAGGACAGCTGTCTGTGGGGACAATTCAACTCAGGGACAACTGTCTGCAGGGAGCCATCACAGTCAGAGTTAGGCTTGGGGTAAACCTTAGGGTTAGGGTTAGAGGTGCCCTGCATAGAGTTATCCCTGTGGAGAGTTGTCCCAGAGCACCCACCCATGGGCAGGGGCTGGGCAGGGCAGGAGTGGGAGCATCTCGGGTTGTTCATCCTGGAGAAGAGAAGGCTCTGGGGAGACCTTAGAGCAGCCTCCCAGGACTGAAAGGGGCTCCAGGAAAGCTGGGGAGGGGCTCTTGATCAGGGAGTGCAGGGATAGGATGAGGGGGAACGGTTTTGAGCTGAAAGAGGGGAGATTGAGATGAGATCTGAGGGAGAAATGTTTTGCTGTGAGGGTGGGGAGGCCCTGGCCCAGGTTGCCCAGAGCAGTGGTGGCTGACCCATCCCTGGAGGTGTTCCAGGCCAGGCTGGATGGGGCTTTGAGCCCCCTGATCCAGTGGGAGGGTTGGAACTGGATGGGCTTTGAGGTCCCTTTCAACCCAAACCATTCCATCGTTCTATGAAGATGAATGTAAAAAAAATTAGGGGTCCAGCAGCAGCCAGGGCGTGTGAAATCGTGTGTTATGGGCACACGACCACCTGGGAGATTGTCTGTTAGAGGCACACAGCCACCTGCAGGTGCCAAACACCAGAGCAGGGGGTTCATCACTGCTCTGACTGCCCCTGCCAGGTCTCAGCCCCGCTCACATGGCAAAGGCCCTGCGGGAAGGAAGGGCATTTCTGTTGCCCTGTGACAGCTGTAATGTTTACTGGTCACCATGGAGCCTCCCCTGCCCCACCACTGGTCTCAGTCTCAGGTGTGCCACCACACCGGGGTGGGGACCACTGAGCCCAGGAGGATGCTCTGCACCACTCCCTGTCCCAACAGAGCAGGCGGGGTGTCCCCTGCACCCCTGGAATGCCACCCCCCGGGACGATCTTGATGTCCCCAGGGAACCCAGGGAAGCAGAGCAGGCAGGAGCTGAGCTGGCACAATCCCACCTCTGCTCCAGGAGGATCTTTGGACTCGGTGCTGATTGCGCTGTTTGCTTTTATTTAGTGGTAGGGTTCACTTTCAGCGCACAGGACACCAACCCCCCACCCGCATCTGCTCCTGGCCTTTGGCTCTTCCACCCGCTGGGGCAAAGGCGCAGGAGGAAGGACCTGTCACCCAAGGCACTGGAGAAACATCTCCTCTGCTCCCTGTCCTGCTGGGCACCCCCAGCGCAACCATGCACCCCACACTCTGGATCGTAGCCTGGGTGCTCCTGCTCCAGGGTACGTTGAGGGGCTGGGATGGAAGGTGGGATGGGATGGCTTGGGATGGGCTCACCAGGGGCCAGCACCTCCTAGAACCCCCAGGAACCAGCCTGGTCCCAGCACAGAGGAAGAAGAGGTGTTTTGCAGCAGTCCCAACCATAACGCTGGGTGGAAGCAAGGGTGGGTTTGCCCTTAGGGAGCCAGGTTGAGCTGCTGCTCAGGAGGTCCAGCTGCTAAAAGGGGCCAATCCTGCCTGCTGGACCCCAGGGATGAGCTCTGGGGAGGTGACCATGCTCCCAGGGCCATGCAGAGCAGGTGTCCGTGACCCGTTCCACCATTGCCCCATGGTCTCAAGCCTGATGCCCTTGGCCCAAGATGAAGAACCAGGTCCTTGAGCACAGACTGCGGCCGTGGTGGTGACGGAGATCTCGGGGAAAGGTGGTTCCAGGTGGTGGCACCAGATGCAGAGCCAGAGGCCACATCCCTGGCTGCCACCCAGGTCCTCCAGCAGCCCCAGCACCAGAGATGTGCTTGGTCCCACTGCCAACCCCCTCCCCAGCTGCTGGGCATGATGGGCACTGGCTGAGCCTCCTGACGATCCCACTGTGGGTGCTGACGGTCCCCAGGAGCATTCCCTTCCTCCTGAGCCGGGCGTTGGTATTTATCCAGTGTTCCTGGGGCTGAAAACACTGTTTTTTTGCAAAAAGCCCTGAAGTTGGGCTGGTTTGGTGTTCAGGGTTGGGGACGAGGGTCGCAGCCACCCTGGCGCCAGGCTGCAACACGGGGCCAGCAGGACCCTGGGCTGCAGCCTGAGGCTCCGGGGTGTCCCTGTGCCCCCAGGCTGTGCTGCAAACCAACCACCTCCGGCTGCCTCTGCCAGGACCGACATCCGCGACTGCTCCACGAACCCACCGGTGAGCCCTGCCGTGCCCAGCCCTCCCCGTCCCTGGGTCACCCCGGGGGGTGTCACCTCCATCACTGCACCCAGCGTCCCCTCCCAGCACCTGTACCCTTGTGCCACCAGTACCTGCCCCCCACGGCCACCGACAGCACGGCGCGCCTCGCCGCTCTGCGGGACACCATGCGAGCCCACGGCGTCCACGCCTACATCGTGCCCTCCACAGATGCCCACATGGTAAGTCCACGGCCCCCTCGCACCCCGCCGGGACCTGGTGCCCAGCCCGTGCCCGCGGCCCCCTCTCACGCTCCATCCCTGGCTGCAGAGCGAGTACCTCGCGGAGAGGGACTCCCGCCTGGGCTGGCTCACCGGCTTCACCGGCTCTGCAGGTGAGAGGGGTCTCCCCGCCCTGGGGGCACTGCTCGAGGGGCGGTGCTAGAGCGCTGCTGGTTCCCACACCTGGGGATCCCTGAGGATCCACACTTGGTCCCACTGCACACAGGAGGTCAGGCTGGGGGTCCCTGGGGATCCACACTTGGTCCCACTGCACACAGGAGGTCGGGTGGGGGGTCCCTGAGGATCTGCACTTGGTCCCAATGCACACAGGAGGTCGGGCAGGGGGGTCCTGGGCATCCCCAAAGGCTGCCTGGAGATGTGGGGAAGGTGATGCTTGAGCCCCACCTTGTGCCCCAGGTACCGGCGTGGTGACACAGGACAAGGCTGCCCTGTGGACCGACAGCCGCTACTGGACCCAGGCCGAGCGGCAGCTGGACTGCAACTGGGAGTTGCAGAGGACAAGTCAGTGGGGGGCAGGCTGGGGGCTGCTGCATCCCCCCATCCCCAGGACCATCCCGGCCCCAGAGTGGGCCAGGATGTGGCTCGTCCTCGTGGTGCCACCCAACTGTCTCCTGCAGCTTGGATCAAGTCCATAGGGCTGTGGATCCTGGAGGCGGTTCCTGTAGGGGGAAACATCAGCTTGGATCCCTTCCTCTTCTCCATCGGTAGGGTTGGCCACCACATGAGGTGGCCCTTCCCAGCGTGAGGGCAGCTCCTGGGTGTGGATTGGTGCCACCAGCCATGGGCTACTTCCCCCTCCCCAGACACATGGGGCAGCTACAGCCAGGCTCTGCAAGGCTCTGGCAGGACCTTACTCCCTATTGAGACCAACCTTGTGGATCAAACGTGGGGTGACCATAGACCTCCTCCAGCCTCCAATGAGATCTACAGCCTCCCAGAAGAGTTCGTGGGTATGGTTGCCATCCTCCCCGGGGCTGCTGGGTGGATCCTCCCCTACTGCAAGCACCAAACTGGGGGCCGTGGTGGTCCCTGAGCTCAGCTTGTCACTTGTCCGTCTCCCAGGGAGCAGCTGGCAGGAGAAGGTGGCTGTGATCCGGCAGCAGATGGAGCAGCACATCCGACGTCCCACGGCTGTGCTGCTCTCTGGGCTGGAGGAGACTGCCTGTGAGTAGCTGTGGTGGGTGTGGTGATGGGTGTGGTGGTGGGTGTGGTGGTGGGTGCCATGGTGGGTGTGGTGGTGGGTGCCATGGTGGGTGCTATGGTGGGTGTGGTGGTGGGTGCCTTGGCGTCCAAGCCCTGGGGTGGGAGGGCAGCCTGCAGGCTTGGAGCTCTCATTCCTGGCAGGGCTCTTCAACCTCCGTGGAGATGACATTCCCTACAACCCCGTCTTCTACTCCTACACCCTGCTGACCAACAGCAGCATTAGGTGGGCACCACCTCCCTGCAGGCGCGGGGACGGAGGGGACTCAGCAACAACTCCCTTCCTATCCAGAGCCAGAATCCAAACCCCTCAGCCCCACTGCCCCATTCCCCAGCACCCAACACCTCCTGCAGCCCCATGAACTCTCTCCTCCAAGCCCAACTTCTCTTTCAGGTCCTACCCCCCCATCTCCCAGCCCACCCCGAGGTCCAACCCTCCCTCCAAACCCACCCTGGAGTACAGCCCCTCCTCCCAGCCCACTCTGAGGTCCAGCCCCACCTTTCCAGCCCACTCTGACATGCAGTCCCCTACCTCCTAGCCCACCTAGGGTCCAGCTGCCCCTCCAAGCCCACTCTGGAGATCAGGCCCCCCATTCTAGCCCACCCTGCCTGAGGCCAATGATTATTCTCATCCCAGCATCCCCTCTGAGCCCTCCAGCCAGCCCCCTCCCCTCTGCCAGCATGTCCCATGCCAGGCTGGAGGGGGGCCAAAGGCAGGAGGCCAACCCCATGGCTGTGCCCATGCCATCCCTGTCTAGAGCTCCCTGAAAGGAGGAGACTGGAGTGAGGTGGGTGCTGGACTCTTCTCAAGGGATGCGAGGAAATGGCCTCAGGTTTCACCAGGGGAGGTTTAAATTAGATATTGGGAAACATTTCTTCCCTGAAAGGGTTCTCAGGCACTGTAACTGCCCAGGGAGGCAGTGGAGTCGCCATCCCTGGAGGTGTTTAAAAGACCGGTAGATGAAGTGCCCAGGGATGTGGTTCAGTAGTGGACAGGGATGGTTGGACTCGATGATCTCAAAGGTCTTTTCCAACCAAAAAAATTCTAAAGCTCTGTGACCCTGCACCCCTCACAGCCTGTTCGTGGACGAGGCGCGGCTGTCGACGGAGGCGCGGAGGTCACTGCAGGCCGCCTGCCCGGGGCCGCTCTGCGTGGAGCTGCAGGACTACGGGCAGGTACGAAGCCACCTCCACCGCTATGTCCAGGGCAACGTCACCGTCTGGCTGGGCACCGAGTACACCACCTTCGGCCTCTACAGCATCATCCCCCAGGTAGGGCACCACCAGGTATCCCCAACATGAGACGGATATGAAATTGTTGGATTGGGTCCAGAGGAGGCCATGGAGATGATCCGAGGGCTGGAGCACCTCCCGTACGAGGACAGGCTGGGAGAGTTGGGGTTGTTCAGCCTGGAGAAGAGAAGGTTGTGGGGAGACCTTGGAGCAGCCTCCCAGTACTGAAAGGGGCTCCAGGAAAGCTGGGGAACAGCTTTTTACAAGGGTCTGGAGTGACAGGATGAGGGGGAACAGCTTTAAATTGGAAGGGAGAAGACTTAGACTGGATATTAGGAAGAAATTCTTCATGATGAGGGTGGGGAGGCCTTGGCCCAGGTTGCCCAGAGCAGTGGTGCTTGCCCCATCCCTGGAGGTGTTCAAGGCCAGGTTGGATGGGGCTTTGAGCCCCCTGAACCAGTGGGAGGTGTCCCTGCCCATGGATGGGCCTTGAGGTCCCTTCCAAACCATTCTATGATTCCAGGATTCCATGTGCTGGTGTTGATGTCCATGCCATGGAGCCTGACTATGGGCAACAGGGATGCTGCTGTGCTCAGGGCTGGCCCTGTGCCACTCAGCTGCGGGCAGAGGGATGCACCATGGCCATCCGGGGGTATGAGGGGGACGATGGCCATGCCCAGCTGTGCCACCTCCAGCCTGCCCTTGCAGGAGAAGCTGCTGGAGGACAGCTACTCCCCCGTCATGTTGGCCAAGGCAGTGAAGAACACCAAGGAGCAGGAGCTGCTGCGAGCTGCGCACGTAAGGGAGCCCCGCAGCCCCAAGCAGAAGGGGAGGGCAGCAGGGGGAAGTGGGGTGCTGAAACCCACCCTGGGCTGATGGCCACCCCCAGGTCCGGGACGCGGTGGCTGTCATCCAGTACCTGTTGTGGCTGGAGAAGATGGTCCCGCAGGGGCAGGTGGACGAGTTTTCCGCGGCACAGCACGTCGACGCGCTCCGCCAGTCAGTGCTGCCACCACAAGCCCCTCTGCCCAGCTCAGGCTGATGGGGACCCCCAGCATATCCCTCTCTGCTGCCTTCCAGGGCTCAGCAGCACAACCGTGGGCCCAGCTTCCAGTCCATCTCGGCCAGCGGGCTCAACGCGGCACTGGCCCATTACAGGTACTGGCAGCAGCGGGGAGTGGGCGGTTAGAGGCTGAGAGCAGGTTCTGAGGTTCAACAAGGCCAAGTGCAAGTCTGAACCTGGGTCAGGGCAACCCCAAGCATAAATCCAGGCTGGGTGGAGAATGGATTGGGAGCAGCCCAGAGGAGAAGGACTTGGGGTGCTGGGGGAGCAGAAGCTCAACATGAGCCAGCAACGAGCGCTCCCAGCCCAGAAACCACCCGTGTGCTGGGCTGCACCCAGAGCAGTGGGACCAGAGGGGAGGGAGGGGATTCGGCCCCTCTGCTCCGCTCTGGGGAGACCCCACCTGGAGCCCTTGTCCAGTTCTGGAGTCCTGAGCACAGGAAGGACCTGGAGCTGTTGGAGAGAGTCCAGAGGAGGCCACAGAGACGATCCAAGGGCTGGAGCACCTCCTGTACGAGGACAGGCTGAGAGAGTGTTGTGGTTGTTCAGCTTGGAGAAGAGAAGGCTGCGGGGAGCCCTTAGAGCAGCCTCCCAGTACTGAAAGGGTCTCCAGGAAAGCTGGGGATGGGCTCTTGATCAGGGAGTGCAGGGATAGGATGAGGGGGAATGGTTTTCAGCTGCAAGAGGGGAGATTGAGATGAGATCTGAGGGAGAAATATTTCGCTGTGAGGGTGGGGAGGCCCTGGCCCAGGTTGCCCAGAGCAGTGGTGGCTGCCCCATCCCTGGAGATGTTCAAGGCCAGGTTGGATGGGGCTCTGAGTCCCTGATCCAGTGGGAGATGTCCCTGCCCATGGCAGGGGGCGGAGCTGGATGGGCTTTGAGGTCCCTTCCAAACCAAACCATTCCATGATTCTATGATTCTACTCTCCCTCCTTCCTCCCCTTACAGCCCCTCCAACGGGAGCAGTCGGAATCTGTCTGTGGATGAGATGTACCTTTCGGACACTGGAGGACAATATCTGTGCGTAGCCCTTAATTAGGACCATCCCAGCTGTGCACAAGCCCCATCCCCTTCCTATGCCTCCAGGACAGGTTGGTGGCAGAGACCCCAACATTGGGGCTGCCTCTCCCCGGTTCATGTCCTTCCCTTGCAGGGATGGGACAACAGACATCACACGGACAGTGCACTGGGGTGTGCCAACCCCACTCCAGAAGGTACCACCCCCTCCACGCCAGCCTGCACCCTCCTGTGGTGCCCAGCACCCTCCTGTGGCACACAGCACCAAGGTCCCAGCCAGGGCTGATGTGCCTGTAGGAGCACCTGGGCATCTCCATGCTCAGCAGCCCCACCATACCCCTTGCAGGAAGCCTACACCCGTGTGCTGATGGGCAACATCGACCTGTCCCGCCTCGTCTTCCCACCCAACACGGCAGGTGGGTGCTGAGCCAGGCGCTGGGCGGCCTGGTCTGGCCAAGCCCCCAGGCATGGGGAGGAGGACGGTGGGGACCCTCACTGGCTCCCTGGCCCCCATCTGACCACATCATTCCTCAGGGAGAACAGTGGAGTCCTTCGCCCGCCGGGCACTCTGGGACGTGGGACTCAACTATGGCCATGGGACCGGCCACGGCATTGGCAACTTCCTCTCAGTCCACGAGTGTAGGTGCTGCAGCACCAGTGCTGGGGACATGGGCTGAGCTGCAGGGGACAGGGGTGGGGACAGGGACAAGGACAGGGGCTCAGCTGCACCTCCTCATAGTCCAGAGGAGCCTCTCGCTACGGGCAGATGTCCATTACGTGCAGGGTGCTGCGCTCCCAGTATGGTTGGTTTTGCAGTCCTTGCTGCAGTGGTCCCATGCTCCTTGCCAGGGTGGTCCTGTGGTCCTTGCTGTGGTGGCTCCATGGTCCTTGCCAGGGTGGCTCTGTGGTCCTTGCTGGGGTGGCCCCATGGCTCTTGCTGGGATAGCCCACAGTCCTTGCTGTGTTGGCCACACGGTTCTTGCCGTGTGACCCCCTTGGTCCTCGTCACCGTGTCCCTGCAGCACACGCCATCCCCAGGAGCTGTAACCCACCCCATGTCCCCCGCAGGGCCCGTGGGCTTCCAGTCCAACAACGTGCCACTGACGGTTGGCATGTTCACCTCCATCGGTACGGCTGCGGGCTCTCTGGGACGTCCCTGAGGGGCAGAGCCCAGCCAGGGGAGAAGGCGTTCAGCTCTCAGCGCCACTCAGGGGCCAGATCCTGCCCCTCTGGGGTGGGGTGGGATGGGATGGGGGGGGTTGCTTGGGCTCGGGACTCACCGGGCAGCTTTGTGGCCCCCAGAGCCCGGGTACTACCGTGACGGCGAGTTCGGGATCCGCATTGAGGACGTTGCCCTCGTGGTGGAGGCGCAGACCAAGGTAACGCAGTGGGGCTGGGCTGGCAGGGGGGGCACAGCACCGGGGGGGGGTGGCTGCATCCAGCCAGAAGGCAACCAATGCCACCTCTCTGCGGCAGCACCAGAGCGAGAAGCCCTTCCTGACCTTTGAGGTGGTGTCGCTGGTGCCCTACGACCGCAAACTCATTGACCTCAGCCTCCTGTCACCGGAGCAGGTACGGGGGCATTTGGGGCAGGGGGGCAGAGCTGGGACATGGGGCTGGAGTATGGGGAGAGGGAAAGGGACCGGGGAGTGGATGTAGAAGGAAACCAGGACCTTGGCATGAGGTCAGGTCAGTGGTCCAGGACAAGGAGGGATGCATGGATGGAGAGGACAACAGAATCTGGGGTATGGGGTGGCCCAAAGAGGGCAAAGCGGGTGTTGGCAAGGGGGGCAGGGGGCCAGGGAGGTCTCCTCACGGCTCATCTGTGGTTCCCGGCTGCAGATCCAGTACCTGAACACCTACTACAAGACCATCCGAGCCCGCGTGGGGCCCGAGCTGCAGCGGCAGCGGCTGGAGGAGGAGTTTCGCTGGCTGCAGCGCAGCACAGAGCCCTTCCCGCTGGGCAGCGCCGCCACCACCAGCACCACCAGCAGCAGCCTGGGCACGCTGCTCCTGGCCACCCTGCTCTCTGCGCCGCTCACCGGGCTGCACGCATGACCCTGCGCCCGCCCCCTCCCCTCCGCAGCCGGTTCTTCTCCTGCCGCTAACTTCCTTTTTTTTCTTGTTTGCTGTTTGCTCGTTGGTGATTAAACGTGAGGAACGCTGGGAGATGCCCCATGCGCTGCCTCGCTGACTGCTGTGGGGCCAGGGGCCAGCCCCACCCCAGCCCCACACGTGTGCCTCTGGCATGATCCGGGATGGCCAAGCCAGCCCTGGTCATGTCGAGGGACAAGGGGGAAAGGTTTTAAATTGGAAAGGGAAGATTTAGTTTAGACATTAGGAAGAAATTCTTCACAATGAGGGTGGGGAGGCCCTGGCCCAGGTTGCCCAGAGCAGTGGTGGCTGCCCCATCCCTGGAGGTGTTCAAGACCAGGCTGGATGGGGCTTTGAGCCCCCTGGTCCAGTGGGAGGTGTCCCTGCCCATGGCAGGGGGGTGGAACTGGATGGGCTTTGAGGTCCCTTCCAACCCAACCCATTCTGTGATTCTATGATTTTAATTCTTGGGACAAGAGATGGAGGAAGTGGAACGAGAGGGTGCAAAGCAGCCAGGCTGACTGAAACCATCCCTGTGTGCCAGCAGCAGTGTGCCAATGTGGACATCTCACCCAGGCTTGATACCCAGCCAGGAGGAGTTGCAGATGCAGGGGACATCCTGAACTCATCCTGGCTTGGAGCAGGGAAGGGATCGTCCCGCTGCACTCGGTGCTGGTGAGGCCACATCTAGAATCCTGGGTTCAGTTTTGGACGCCTCTCTACAAGAAAGACCTTGAGGGGCTGGAGTGTGTCTGGCGAAGGGAACAGAGCTGGGGAAGTGTCTGGAGCCAAGGAGTTCTGGGAGCAGCTGAGGGACCTGGGGCTGTTCAGCCTGGAGGAGAGGAGGCTGAGGGGAGACCTCATTGCTCTCTGCAGCTCCTGAAAAGGAGGTTGGAGAGAAGTGGGTGCTGAGCTCTTCAATCAAGTGACAGGTGATGGGATGAGAGGAAATGGCCTCAAGTTGCAGGGGAGGTTTGGATTGGACATCAGGAAAAAATTCTTTACTGAAAGGGTTCTCAAGCACTGGCTGCAGCACTTCAGGACATGGTTTAGCAGGCACAGTGAGGCTGGGCTGATGGTTGGATTGGATGAGCTCAGAAGTCTTTCCAACCTCAATGATTCTGTGATTCTAACTCTCCTGCGGAGAGCTTGGCCATCGTGTGCTGGCAGGGAGTGGGCCCAGTGGATGGGTTCATCCTTGGATGGGGGGGCATGCCGGTGCCCGGCAGCATCGCTAAGGGCTGGCAGAGCGCAGGCAGCATCCTCACCCCAGGGGCCCCGGGCAGGGCAGCAGCTTCGTGGAGGGTTTCCTTCCTCCTGCCCTTGCGCACCCGCCAGGCACCCCCAGGCGCGCCGCTGCGAGCACCTCTCATGTGACCGCCGGCTTCCTGTGCGCTCCCCGGCCTCGGTGCTGGTGCCTCGGTACGAGCCGTGCCCAGCGCTGCCCCAGCTGCACCCTTGCCACGGGGCCGCTGGCACCATGCTGCGCCGCAAGCCCTCCAACGCCGGTGACAAGGAGCAGGGACACAGGAAGGTGAGTGCCAGCGGTGTCAGCTGCCTGCAGCACCCAAGGGCGTCCCTGCACGCCCAGCACCACCGAAGCTTGGGCTGCCCGTGAGATGCCGGCAGAGAGCACTGGTGTTATGGAGCTGGGGGACCATGGAGCAGAGCTCCAGGGGGCTGAGGGCAGCACAGTCAGTCCCTGCCAACACCAGCCGTGGTGGCCTTGCTGATGCATCATCCTGATGTTGTCCCGGCCCCTGTTCCCACCCCGGTGGGACGCGTAGAGCCCTGGCCTCAGCACCAGTGCTAGCTGGGGTGCTGGTGGGACCGTGGGGCTCTGCCTCTCCTGCTCTCAGGCTCCCCGGGCGCGGGCGGCCGCTGCCGTTTCCTGCGCGGGGAGAGGATGGGTGCCATGCAGCACGGTGCCGGTGCAGCTCCCAGCCTGGCCCGTGCACCAAGGTGTCTGCGGTCGAGGCTGTGCGAAGCTGCATCTCCGTCACGTGTTGGTCACATCCTCTGACACCCACACACGGAGCACCGGTAGCCACCGGCAGCACCGGCTCTCAGAGCCCCTGGCACAGCCCCCCCCATCTGGGGGGCTGGAGGCACCGGCAAGGGTCACTTCCAGCCCCTTGGCCCCTGCGCTGGCTTTTGCAGCTTCATCAACAGCGAGGGGAGAAGGGGAGGGAGCCTTGTGCTGTGGTCCCTGCCTGCAGCAGAGCCACGTGCCATGGTGGCTTCTCCATGCTGGGAAGCTCCCAGGGGAACTCTGGGTGATGCCTCCTATCCCTGCACCAGGGTGGCTCAGCAAGCCCTGCAGGGCACATTGGGCATCCCCTGCCCTTGCCCAGCCACTGCTCTCACTTCCCTCTCTTGTCTTACTCACAGCTGCCAGTGGCACTGGGCACGAAGCTGCTGCTTCTAAAGGGTGGGGGTGGGGGGGGCACCCAAAGGGGTTCAAATCACTTGGGTCTGGTGGGTTCAGGGCTGATGGGGCCAGAGGCAGGCAAACCACCAGCATCTCCTCCACACGGATGGACCAGCTGGGCTGGGCCTGCTGGGAAAGCCGCAGCGGGGATGCAGCGGGGTCTCCCTCATCCAAGCCAGCCCCCTAGAAGAAAACAGCAAAAATAAGGAATAAAGGATGCTCAGTCAAGTTGATAAAAAAGGAGAAGGAGGAGAGGAAGGTGGGGGCAGGCTGGGAAGAGCTTCGGCTGCCTCCAGCGTGAGGCAGTGCGACTCGAGGGAGGAAATTGCTGCGTTTGTGGTTGAGGCAAGAGCGAGCGTCACGGCGTGTGCTCGGAGAACATCGGCAGCCGAGCTCACCTGGCCCTGGCAGGAGAGCCAGGACCCATGGGAACACTGGTGCTGCAAGAGGGGAGATTGAGATGAGATCTGAGGGAGAAATGTTTTGCTGTGAGGGTGGGGAGGCCCTGGCCCAGGTTGCCCAGAGCAGTGGTGGCTGCCCCATCTCTGGAGGTGTTGAAGGCCCCCTCTTGCAGATGAAAACCCTTCCCCCTCATCCTGTCCCTGCACTCCCTGATCCAGAGCCCCTCCCCAGCTTTCCTGTAGCCCCTTTCAGTACCAGGAGGCTGCTCTAAGGTCTCCCCACAGCCTTCTCTTCTCCAGGCTGAACAACCCCAACTCTCTCAGCCTGTCTTCATATGGGAAGTGCTCCAGCCCTCTTGCTGGAAGCTGGGGTGGGAGTTGGGTCAGGAGGCACGGGGAGAAGCCCTCACACCTTTCTGTCTCTACCAGCTCTCCCTCCAGCGATCCAGCAGCTTCAAGGACTTTGCCAAGTCCAAAGTCAGCTCCCCAGCACCAAGCGAGAAGGAATTCAACCTGGAGGAGAACGTGAGTGCCCAACCCCCAGCAGGGTGGCAGCACCCTCTGCTACATCCCACTGCCCTGGGATGTCATTTCAGAGCTCGTTTCCCTAAACACCTGGTCCTACTGGTGGCCCACATGCCATCGAGCTGCCCCAGAAGGACCTTGGGTCTCACTCCCCAAGGAGTCATGCAGACCCATGTGCCCCATCTGAGATTTGCCCAGGGCAGGGGGGCTCTGCCTTCACCCTCCATCCCTCTGGCAGATCCCCCAGGATGAGTCCAGCAGCGCTGGCCCCGATGATGCTGCACGGAGCAGTGGGATGAAGCTGAGCAAGAAGTGGCGAGCTGTCATCTCCCGCACCATGAACCGCAAGATGGGCAGGATGGCCATGAAAGCCCTGGCCGAGGGGAAGGTAACAAGTGACAGGACAAGAGGAAACGGTCTCAAGTTGCACCAGGGATATCAAGAATAATTTCTTTACCAAAAGAGCGGTGAAGCCCTTGCAGAGGCTGCCCAGGGCAATGGTGGAGTCTCCATCCCTGGAGGGACTCATAAACCCTGTGGCCATGGCGTTTGTGGACAGGGTTTAGCAGGCACAGTGGGCTGGTGGTTGGACTGGATGAGCTGAGAGGGCTTTTCAAACCTTAATGATTCTATAAAGATGCCTGGGGAGCTCGGGCATGTCGGGGGGGGCAGCTCCCCATCCCTTGGCCTGACCCTGCTCCCCCCAGCAGGGAGACGTGGAAGAGGAAGAGTCGCCAGGTCCCCTGTCCCCATCTGGCAGCACGGAGGAGGCGAGCCATGAAAAGGTGCCTCTGTCTTACCTGGAGATGGAGGAGGACGAGCATCCGCCCATCAGCCGCCAGCTGTCCAGCGGTGAGCCCGGCCCCAGCAGGACACCACCCCTCGTCCCCGTGCCGGGCACATCCTGACCTTCCTCTCCTCCCCTCCCCAGGCAGCGAAGCGTCCAGCCCCGGCCCCAACCGGGACAGCGTGCGGCTGGGGGAGAGCGGCCCCGCCTACACCGGCCCCTTCTGCGGCCGAGCCCGCGTCCACACCGACTTCACCCCCAGCCCTTACGACAAGGACTCGCTGAAGCTGCGGGTGAGCCACGGCGCGGCCACTCCGGGGTGGAGAGAGCTGGGGCGAAGGGCAGGACCAGGCACTGGGAAGGGGGGTGGATGGCTGGGCACGCCCCTACTGGGGGGGTTCCCCACCGTATCCAAGCCTGCACCCAGCTCCACCTCCATCTCTCTTGGCCCAGAAAGGGGACATCATCGGCATCATCGAGAAGCCACCTGTGGGCACCTGGACCGGGCTGCTCAACAACAGGGTGGGCTCCTTCAAGTTCATCTACGTGGACATCATCCCTGAGGAGGCGGCCCCCGCCCGCAAGAGCAGAGGCTCCAGCAAGAGCAAGCGGCTCAAGCCCAAGACCCTCCACGAGCTGCTGGAGCGCATCAACCTGCAGGTAAGGAACGATCTCCCTTCTGCTCCCCAGCTCCCATCTGCTCCCCAGCAGCCCTTCACTATCGTGAATCCCTGTGGGTCCTTCCAACTTGCACCCAAGCACGGCCAGAAGGGACACATGGGGCTTTTCCAAATGATGCTTGGGGGGGTGTCCCCCACCCAGGACCAGGTGGACCAAGCCGAGGGAGCCCCCTCTACCTTGCTGCCTGCTGCTGTTTCCCCCAGGAGCACACCTCCACTCTGCTGCTGAATGGCTACCAGACCCTGGAGGACTTCAAGGAGCTGCGGGAGACCCACCTCAACGAGCTGAACATCACGGACCCCCAGCACCGCGCCAAGCTGCTCACGGCTGCCGAGCTCCTCCTGGATTATGACAGTAAGAGCCAAGGGGAGGGGTGGGGACACCCCAAACGAGCCACCCGGCAGCAGCTAATGCCACATCCTTCTCTCCCAGCTGCCAGCGAGACGGAGGAAGGTGACAGCTCCGAAGGCCAGCCTTCGTTCTTGGAGCCAAAGGAGGACATTCCCCGGGACTCGGGCTGCTTCGAGGGATCGGAGACCCTCGACAGCAGCCGGGATGAGGCTGAGCTGGGGGGTCCCGAGGGGCAGCTGCAGGCTCTCTCCCTGGCAGAGTCCTCCTGAGCCTGCTCTGCCTGCTGGCACTGCCCCACTGATGGGCACAGCTGGACTGGAGGGGACGGCTGCTGGCGGGGGACACAAGCGAGCCTGGCAGCGGGACCTCAGGGCAG
This sequence comes from Dromococcyx pavoninus, assembly GCA_033558185.1. NCBI lineage: Eukaryota > Metazoa > Chordata > Aves > Cuculiformes > Neomorphidae > Dromococcyx > Dromococcyx pavoninus. The sequence continues at coordinate 52,869 of JAUMJL010001811.1, forward strand.
GTGGACACTGCTTGGCCACAGGCAGCTCAGCCCTCAGTTCCCCAAGGCTGCCCCCAGGACATTTCGCACCGCGCTACCTCGCACCGCTGCCCCGACACGGGTGCTCCTGGCACCCTGGGGCACTGCGCTCCCCGCCGAGAGGAAGTGTAGCACAGAATCATAGAATACCAGCTCAGGAGGAACCCCCGGATCATCTGATCCAACCTTTCTTGGCAAAAGCTCAGTCTAGACAAGACGGCCCAGCACCTCGTCCAGCTGAATCTTCAGTGTCAAACATCGGGGGATCCACCACTTCCCTGGGGAGATCATTCCAATGGCTGATGCCTTACATCCCAGGAGCAACTTGTACTCCTTATCCTTCGCCTTTTCCATGTGACTCTTTGTAAAAAAGGGAATGTCCATCTTCTCTGTAGCCACCCTTTGAATGCTAGAACATGGTGATAAGGTCTCCCCTGAGCCTTCTTTTCTCAAGGCTGAACAAACCCCACTCTCCCAACCTTTCCTCATATTCCAGTCCTTTGATCATCTCTGTGGCCCTACTCTGGACCCTCTCCAGCCCGCCCACACGCCTGGATTGCCTCTCCTGGGTTTGTCCTGCTGCAGTCACAACTTTAAGGGCTCCCACCGTTCTGAGTGCACAGGAGCCTGTGAGGAGAGGGAGGTCCATAGCAGGCAGAGATAGAGCAGATCCAGTGCTGAGCACTGGGGTGGGAGAGCACAGAGATCCCCCTGAGCCCAGCTCTTCGCCAACAGGGAGGAGAGCATCTGCTCCAGCATCTCTCTTGCACGGCCAGGGCAGGCAGGGAAAGTTGTGCTGGGAAGTGCGAGGTCAGCCAAGCCGAGAGCAACCCAGCAAGGGCACTACGAGTCCTCTCTCTCAGCTCAAGGGGAGCCCCAAAGGCTGTCAGGTTGCCACTGACCCTGGTCCAGGGGGGCTGCAAGAGGAGCTGGAGTGAGCAGGGTGAGGCTGTCATGAAGCAGAACAGGACAGCCCTTGCCAGATCCCCCCTAGAAAGAGGCAGGGGGGGTCTGCAGCCCAGCCAGAGCCCACAGAGCCCGGGCAGGCAAGGGATGGGGTCCAAACAAGGGCATGGGGCAACGTGGAACACATCACCAGGAAGGCCCCAGGCGGAGATATCCCCCTAGCCTGCTTCAACCCGGCTCCCACTGCTGCACACAACCACCTCCAGTGCTGCAGCATCGGCCTTTGAGCACCCAGTTTGTTCCTTTGCGCTCAAACCCAATAAAAGCATGCAAATCTGCTTCCTGCCTGCCAGGAAGGCACAAGGAGGGAGCTGGAGAAGAGAGCATGGGCTGCAGGTAACTCAAAGCTTCCCAGGATACTCCTGGCTGCACCTGCTGGGATTTCATCAAATGGTTTGGGTCAGAAGGGGTCAAAGCCCATCCAGCTTCAACCATACTGCCATGGGCAGGGTCACCTCCCACTGGATCAGGGGGCTCAAAGCCCATCCAACCTGGCCTTGAACACCTCCAGGGATGGGGCAGCCACCACTTCTCCGGGAAACCTGGCTCAGTGCCCACCACTCAGCCAGGGCTGCAGCAATCACGCACCGAGAGCCTCCCTTCACCAGGTAGGGAGGACAGCAGGACACAAACAAGAAAACGCATCCTGGACACCCTGGAAGTGTGAAATATAGAGGCCAGAAAGCCACAGGGAAGGGGAAAGAGGCAGCCAGCTTGGGGAGGCACACACAGAGGCATAGGCTACAGGTCAGCCATTTTTCAAACCAATTCAGTTTCCTTCATTGTTTTAAAATAAAAAAAAGAAGAAAAAAACAAAAATAAAGAAACCCCAGCCCTCGCCCTACCCCCACTTCCTTCACAGAGAACCTGAACAGAGCAGACAGGAACCAGAGGTGCAGGCAGCAGCCATGACAGCCCCAGCAGGCAGCACTCAACTCACCGCATTAGAAAACAGGTTAGCAAAACCAAAAAATACACTTTTTCACAAGGTTTGGTCAGTAGCGTGTTGGGGCGGCTCCCACTGGGGAGGTGTGCACTGTGACCCTGTAACCAGAGCCCAGGGCAACAGCTCTGCCCACCCAACCCAGGAGAGGAGACCCTGGTGCCACTGGAGAGGGGGCAGCACCAGTCACCACGTTCACACCACTCCACCCGCTGCCAGGCACGGCCCAGATCAACACTGTGAAGTGCCAGGGAAGAGGAGCGACCTGGGAGGCCCGCACCAGGTTCCAGAAGGACAAGGCTCCCCTGTGCAGGATGGCACACGAGGCCAGAGAAGGAGGAGCCGCAACTTCACACACTGCCAGGCAGGAGCATCATGGAGAAAGAAGCAGGACTGCCCCGGCAGGACACCCTTCACCTGGCAGCCGCCCACCACGTGTCTGTGGGGAGGCACAGAAGTACCCAGCGCTCGTGGTATGGGAGAGAGAGCTGCCAGGGCACAGAACGGCCTTCCCTCCATCGCCAGCCTTTGTGGGGAGCCCACAGACAGGAGGCTCTTCCCAGTTGGGGTGCCAGGGGCAGGACTGGGAGCACCGCGGTGGGAGAGGACACAGGGGTCTCCCACCGCCGCCTGGCACTGGCCTCTCCTTCGTCAGACACCACACAGCCAGCAAAGCCCAGGGAAGAGTCAAGGCTCTGACAGCCAGTCGAGGCTGGCTGAGAAATGCAGGGCAAGGCCAAGGGGACACGGGGACACGACGACACGACACAGAACTGGGGCTGAGGTTCCGCGGAGCAGCAGCGCGCCACAGGCTGGCGTGCAAGGGGAGGGCAGGCCTGCGCTCGGCACGGGCAACCGGGCACAAACGCAGTTCTGACCCAACCTCGAGAGCCAGCGGCGCGGACAAACCCTGCTCTGCAGCTCCATCCACCCCTTGCACAACCGCTCTGCGGCCGGCGCCGGGCAGAGGCAAGCGGCAGGAAGCGCCGGCCCCGCTTCTTCCCTCCAGCCCCCGGCCAGGCGTGAGCCCCGCGGAAGGATGGGAGGGAGGGCCCTGCCACGACTGCTCTCGCACCCACCGGCTGAGTCACATGAGAAGAAGGAGCATGGGAAGGAAGCCACTTTAAAAACCATTGCCAGCAGAACACCTTCCCAAGTTGTTTTGGCCCTTTTGGCACCAAAATGTCTCCTGACAACCGCTGCCACATTAACCAATAAAACAATGCCACAGATTAGAGAGGAAGGAGGGAGGAGGGGAGAGAGGACGCCACTGCCATCAATTGCTTTCCCCTTCCCATCAGGATTCCTCAGCAGTAGGGAGCAGGCTGACCCTAACGCCGCTTCGGAGCTGCTTGACCACAAGTCACGTCATCAGAGTTGGGGCCAGACGGAGGGGACAGCCCCGGCCACCGAGCCAGCATTTAGCATCCAGGACAACCTGCAGAGCAAGAGGTCCTGCCTCGGCCTGCAGGGAGACCAGCCCCAGTGGCATGAGTGCCCCTTGGTGACCAAGGTGGGCCTCCCACGCTCGTTATCCTTTGACACCATGCAAGACCAGCGCCAGCTCGCACTGCCTGCGCATCGGGGTGAATAATGACTAAAGCAAAATGGCCATGAGGAATCGTTTGCCTGCCATCCAGCCCATCTCCTCCTCTCCTCAATCACTTCCAGCTTTGATTAGACAAAACAAGAAAGTTCTCCCTTTCAAGCAGAGGCTAATGCTCTGCTTGCCCAGCGTCCTGGGATGGGGCCTGGAGCTCCCCAGACGTCAGCTGCTTCTCCTCCGACATCTCAGTGTTGCTCAGGTGCGGCGCAGGGACCTGGAGAGAGGAGACAGCAGTGACTTGCATGAATACACCCCAATTCTGAGCACCTGTTTGAGCACACAGACTCTTGGCCCTGCTCCTGCCTCTGGCTCCACCAGGGAATCATAGAACATCCTGACCTAAGGGACCCACAAGGACCATCGAGTCCTGTACCTGCACAAGACAACCCCAACATTCACACCATATGTCTGAGGGAGTTGTCCAAATACTTTTTGAATATTGTCAGGCTTGGCACAATAAGGAGAAACCAAGGGCCACCAAACAGGCAAAATAGCAGCTTCATGAAGATCTGGAGCACTGGACTGCTCCAGCAGAAGCTGTCTGGACTGTTTCCACCTGTGAAACAGGCAGCTCGTGCCCAAGCACGAGTAGGCCCACCCATTTCCCGCTGTGTTCATGGAATAATTTCAGTGGGAAGGGCGCTCAGAGGTCTCCTGTCCAACCATATGCTCAAAACAGGGCTAATTTCAAAGAGAGAGAAAGCTGCTCAGGGCTGTGGCTTTCTCCAGGGATTGAGATCCCACACCTGCCAAGGTTCATCCCAGGGCCAGCCCTTCAGCTTGCGCTCAGTGCCAAAACAAGATGCCTGCCAGGCAGGAATGACATCTCCAAAACCACAGCCAGCTGTGATTTCCTTTGAGGTTTACCCAGGAGCTCAGCACCTTCCCAGCCAGCTCCAGAGAGATGCTGGTTTCCAGGCCACAACTGGTAGCTTCTCAGCAAAGCCCCAAGTGTTGCTTTGTTCCTGCTAAGTCACACTGTCAGCTTTCCTTCTCTCCTGGCCCAAAGCACCCACCAGCAATTCCAAGCAGGCCCAGACCAAAGGGAATCACTCACGGCGCTCCGCTGAGGAAGGCTGCCGTCCTTCTGCTGAACGCTGCTCTCCTCTGCCTGCCCGCCGGGGCCCGGAGCAGCCGAGGGCTCTCGAGCCCGTGGGCACGACTCCTCCTGAGATGTGCTCTCCTCTTGCTGTAAGATGCCTCGCCTGTCCAAGACACTGCAGGAACAGAATCACATCATCAGAGACACACACCTTCCCCAAAGCCGACTTCTTCTCCTGGTGGGAAAAACACTGGTGCAAGACAAACGTAAGAAGAAGAGGGTCCTCTCCCAAACAGGCTGTGCACAGCCCAAACCTAGTTTACAGTGCCTATGTTCCTCCTGTGAAAACCAAGCCCCTTGGAGAGCAGCCCAGTTCAGAGGGTGGGAGCCCTGGGAAGAGCCCCTACTCCATATGCTGCCTCAGGGCAGGGGAGCCACTCCTCCACCAGATTCCTGGTGATAGGAAGCACATCACAAGCTTGAATCGCTTCAGATAGGCAAGGAAGGCAACACAATACCTTCTCCCCCAGAGCATCCAGTCATGCTGCAAGTGACTTCCAAAAGCCCTCAACAAATACAGTGTCAGCAGAAGAGCAGCCAGGTCCCGTGCCCTCCAGTTCCCACGCGGGGGGCAAGAACAGCAGGGCTACCCCTCGGGAGCTTACCTGGGGGGCAGAGGCCCACAGAGCACCTCACAGCAGTTCTTCACTATGTTGCCATGGCTGTAGGGATTCTGCACACGGTTCTTCCCAGTCCAGGACCCCTTAATCTGCAACAGTCAGGGAAGAAGCTCAGTTCTGTTCCACTGAAACCTGCCCGCAGCCCATGGAGCCCAGCCCCAGTCTGCAGGGCAGGTCAAGGGCAAGGTGGACACAGCTGAGACACCAAGGAAGTGATGAGAAACAGAGATGGCCCAGAGGAGCAAAGGCTCTACTTACATCTTCGTTGGTTGTCTGATTCAGTGCCACCAGGAAGGTGTGGAAGCCAGTTAACCCCACCACTGACCACAGGGTGAAGAAACAGATGAGCACCTCCAGAACAGTGAGAACAGTTAAGGACTGGGAACAACCTGGGAACAGCCCCAGCCCAGCAGTGTTGCTGTCCCCCAGGAACACTACCCTAACTTCTCCTCTTCTCCGAGACACTGTTTTCTGTTTTACCCTCCTCCCCAAAGCCACAAACCCACTCCTTGCCTTGTAATCACGGGGATAAACACTTTGAAAGCCTCCTTAGAGAAGCCTGGGCATCGAGACTCCAGTCCCTCCATAATACAGCTCACCCTAAGCCCCAGCTTTGGAGAAGCCAACCACTCTGCAGTGTGGAAGGATATGTCCCTGGGGTTTCCTTCAACGTGTTCAGGAACCCAATCTTCAGAGATTCTGGAAATATATATATATAAAGAGAGAAAGATTTTATTCTCTGTAACATGACACCAAATCCAGTTCCTTTTCCCACTCCACCATTTCTGGGCACACAACACCACCTGCGTGCCCCCCACACCCTGAGCCAGCCCAGCCATGCACCTCTCCGCAGCCAGACTCACTCAGTGCTACGTAGACTATGTTGAAGGTGAAGATGTAGATGGTGAGGAGTGAGAGCGAGAGGATGAAGAGGTAGAAATAGCGGTAGTTCCTCTTCCCCACGCAGTTGCCCACCCAGGGACAGTGATGGTCGAAGCGCTCTGTGAAAGGGAAGAAGGAGATCAGTGCTGCTCCAGCATGGTCCTGCCCGACTCCAGACACCCCAAACTCAAACATTTCCAATGTTGATAAGGATTCCCTGGGCCATCGAGTCCAACCCTCTGCTAACTTGGGACTTCTGGAAGGGGAGGCCACTTAAGGAAGTGGATAACCATAGTTTCTGAGCTTGGTCCCATGCAGGTCTTCTCTCCCAGAGTCCTGAGGTATAATAGATTTTACTAAAGCAGCACACAGGTCAGATGGATGTCTGCGGGTTCAGAAGGTCTTATCTAACCCACGTGCCACTTTACTCCCACTAGAGTAATTACAAGAGCGTTAAAGGAGCTGCAATGAGCTGCTCTCAAAGGGCTGGGAACACACAGAAGAAGAAAGGGATTTGAAAAAATTGGATTTCTTCCTTGAGAAGGGATGCTGAACACGAGCCCATTACGATACGCAAAAGGGCTAAGGGAGCGTCTGCTTCGCAGTAAGTGAAACAAAAACCAGGGGCACTCAGCCTAACAGCAGAACTTCCTGGAGCAAGGAGCTGCTTTCATGTGAGACACAGCTCTCCTTTGGAACCCTCTAGCCCAGCAAGGCCTGCACTGCAGGGAAATTCAAATGCACATTTACATGGACAACTTAGGTTATAATCATAGAATCACAGAATGATCTGAGTTGGAAGGGACCCACAAGGATCATCGAGTCCAGCTACTATCCCTGCACAGGACAACCCCAATACTCATACCCTGTGTCTGAGGGCATTGTCCAAAAGCTTCTGGAATACTGTCAGGCTTGGTTGTGTCTGCTTCCCTGGGGAGCTGTTCCAGTGCTCCACTATCCTCTGGGGGAAGAACATTTTCCTAATATCTAACCAAATCCTCCCGTGGCACATCTTCCTGCCATTCCCTCGGGTCCTGTCCTTGGACACCAGAGAGAAGAGATCAGCACCTGCTCCTCCTCCTAGATGCTGCCAAAGAAGTACTGGCAAAGATGACCCATCTGGCTTCAGATTCTGAGCAAACCTCAAGCTCCTTGAGCTTAAGATGAGGCAGACTGTCCCCTTCTGTTCACACGCCACCATTCTGGGCTCGCAGTGTGAGACCTGGTACAGAGCGAGGATGGGAGTGGATCTTTACTGAAAATCCTCCAAAGGCTCCCACCTAACACCCAGGTGCAGGAGCAGGCAAAGCCTCTGCTACTCACCCACACAGTTGTCACAGATGCTGCAGTGAGAGGCACGGGGTGGACGGAAGATCTTGCACGTGTAGCAATACTTCAGCTTCACTATCTGGTTGTTGATCTGGAAGTTTTTAATCCGCGGGGGCGGGCGCTGACCCTGCGGCACGGTCCCGTTGGTGGCCTCTGAGAGGGAGAACCAAGCCAAGATCAGACCTGCTGCTACAACACCCCAGGCCTAGAACGACAACGCGCCCTCCTTGCTTTTCCTACCATTGGGCTCAGGGCCCGCTGGGTCTGGAGCCAGCGGCTGCAGCTCTGCTCACGTGGTTGAGAGCCAACCTGGCAGCTTGGACGCAGGAAAAGGAATGCAAGAGCTTCCATGGGAATACTGAGAGGGGCTGGGCTTGGGGTGCAACCCACATCCACCAATCATCCTCTCTACCTGAAGGATCAAGAGGCCCACACCAAGGTTCCTGCACCCTTTCCCAAAAGCAAACCGAGTTTGTGTGTACACAGCTACAGGAGCGAGCACAGCATGCAAAAGGGTTCCCAGAAAGGGAAGCAGGCACACCACCCCATCTTTCTGAGACTCAGCCAAGAGAATTAGCCAGCAGGTGGCAAGATGCCCCACTGGGGGCAATCCTCATGTTTGGAAGGCCAGCTGGGAAGAAAGGCTCTGCAGAGAACAGAGCCTATAGATCCGCCAGGAACGCAGAGGCTTTTGCAGGCATCGTGAGCTCAGCTGGCTCCACACTCACCAATCTCCATCTCAATGAAGGCCGCCTCGTCCGGCAGCGCTCTCGGGATCACCCCCGGATCGCTGAAGCTCGTCCGCAGGAGCGTGGCCATGGCGAAGAGGAAGAGAACTGCGGCGAACACGGGGATGGCTGGGGAGAGCTGGACCGCCAGGTACCGGCACCTGCAGGGAGGCGTCGGGAGGCGATGAATCAGACCTCCACCAGCTCTGCCCGAGCCAGGGCCTGAGAGCCTGGCAAGGCATCAGAGGCCAGGCTGTTCAGAACACTGGTTAGGTCTGCAGAAGAGAGGCTGCTCAGCACTTCCATCTGATCCCACCACCACAGGGAAACATTCCTGGGTGGTTCTAATGACCAGCCACTATCAAAGTGCCACCATGCCTTTACCCAGCCAGGCACAGCATCCTTCCCAGCGTTTTGTTCAGATTCCAGCTCCCATTTTGCTCAGAGTCACCAGAGACTCCAGAAAAGCAACCAGCCACACAGAGGGATCCTGCCTGGAGCCAGCTGCCAAGGGATGGAGTGTACCTCTAGGAGAAGCACCAAGGCCTGTCTGAGATCCAGAAGGCATGGAAGCACTGGGGAACAGTAGGAAACTCTTAAACAGGCAGCAGCCTGCAGTACCACAGAAATGACTTTCCAGAGATTAGCTGTATCCTGTGCTTCTCAGGAATGGATTCACATGGAAGCACAACATTCCCATGCAACAAGACATCTGGGCTCCTTTGACTTCCCTGAGGTCAGGGAATCCAAAACTCCAAATAAAGCAGAAAGGCTCCTGCCCCAAGACAACCCCAGTTCAAGAGAGGAAATGCAGCATAAGGGTTGTTTTCTTCACAAATACAGAAAGGTCCAATGAGGAATTTACGTCGCTAATCCCACTGATTGAGGCAGTGTAAAAGGAGCAGGGAGATGAACCTCTGTGGCCCATGTCACTTCTGGACACCTGCAAACACATCTCTGTGGGCACGGCAGCGCAGGCCATGCAGGAGGTCTGTACAGAAGTCGTGGCTTAGAGACACAGTGGGCTGAAACAAAACATACTTTCACTCCAATTCCTTCAGAAAACCCCATTGTGTTGGGGTGAAGATCCTATGGAGTTTTCCTACTGTTCAACAGAAACCCCACCCAAATCCCAACATTTGTGCAGAATCTCCCCTCTCCTTACACACCCGGTGTGCCCAGGGTCCTCCCAACAAAGCTGGGCACCTGGGCTTTTCCAGCAAGCTCTGACTCCACAGGGATGGATCCAACCCAGCCTCCTGCTCCCATCCACAGCTGCTCTCCAAGAAAGCGGAAGGCTGCTGCAGGGAAAGGCACAGGATTATCCTCCCCAGTGGATCTGTCAGCCTAAGCAAGGCGATTTCAACAACGTCTGTAACATTAACTCTTTAATTCTGGGCAGCCTTCCCACCCACAGCTTCTCCAAACGCAGTAATTCCCAGCTCCAGCTGTTCTTTTGCAGCACCCAGTTCCACAAGCGCCCCATCCAGAGCAGGAAGGCTCACCGTACTTTCATTTGCCATTGCCTGATTGCACTGCCTGTCCCCTGCCTGTGACAAGGCACAGAAAGCACCGTAGGCTGAAGCCACAGCGCGCTTTGGCCACCACCACCACAAGACAGTGTCCACACAGGGCCTGGCCCACAGACCAATGCTGTTAATTTTAGACCCTGCAAACTCCATGAAACAACACAACCCTTAGAGTCAACCATGCACAGAGTCCTGGCTGGGTTTGAAGAAACAGGAAGGTAACTTTGCTTTCCTTTAGCAAGGGCAAAGTCTAGATAGAAAGAGAGCTGCAAGTCAGTCAGCGATTAAACAGAAACCTTGGAACCCATTTTGGGAAAGAATACAGATTTATTCCTCTAAAAGGTAGGCAAGGTCTTCCTCAAAGGGCTGCAGCTTGACCCTTGCCCAGCTGACAGGACAGCTTTTAGAACTGCTGTAACAACACAAACATAGACTGGGCTTAAAGTATAGAATCACAGAACGTGCTGAGTTGGAAAGGGAGCCACAAGGACCATCGAGTCCAACCCTGTCCCTGCACAGGACAACCCCAACATTCACACCGTGGGGCTGAGGGCCTTGGCCAAAGGCTTCTGGAATACTGTCAGGCCGTGACTGCTTCCCTGGGGAGCTATTCCAGGGTTCCACCACCCTCTGGGGGAAGAACCTTCTCCTGATGTCCAACCCAACCCTTCCCTGGCACATCTTCCTGCCATTCCCTCGGGTCCTGTCATTGGTCACCAGAGAGAAGAGCTCAGGGCCTGCTCCTCCTCCTCCCCTGGGGAGGAAGCTGCAGAGCACGCAGTCTCCTCTTCACCAGGATTCATGAACTGTGTAAAAGCTGAGCCCAAACTGTGCCAGAGCTTCCGTGCTCAGATACACGCTACCACCATATAAGTTTCTTCAGTGCACTGTCAGCAAAGAGATTGATTACCTGCAAGCACTCGATCCGTGCCGGGCGTGCTCTCCAGGCACAGAGTTGAAAGCTTCACATGGCAGCACTCGAGAACAAATGGGATCAGTCCCTGCAGCCACCCGTGTGTTCCCCGCTCATTCCCTGCACGAGCGGGAGAGCAGGACGTAACTCAATCCCTGCTGACTGTTCCCTGTGAACCTTTGTAAGGAACCCTGGGGATGCATCGAGTCCTGCTGTCCTCGAGGCACAGCAAGAGTGGCCTCAGGATTGATGTTACCACATGGGAGAGTGTGGCATAGGATTGGGAAGAAGCCTGCAATTTTAGGGCGTGAAAGATGACTGCCCTCCCCGCCCTCCATCCAGCTGCCAGTGTGGCACTGGACAGGTTAGGTTCCCAGTTTGTGAGGGAAGAGAACCAATCCCCAGACTCCCTGTCTGCCCAGAGGTGGGAGAAGAAAGGGACAAAGTCCCTGCTCTCCTCTCCGATAATCTGAAACACAGGGAACTACCAACACCAGCTCCTTCAGCTGCCATTCAGAGAGATGTCTGCTCAGCAAAGCCACTGTTATGTAGCCATCGTCCCCCTGGCACAAAGCAAACACCATGCAGGACATTCAGCTCCCTCCCTCAGACGTTCCCCAGCACAGCAGGGCCAAGCAGGGCCCTCCTGCTCCCCAGGTAGCAGTGTTGGCAGCACTGCTGTGTCCCCTCAGCACGAATGCACTGGAAGTGAGGGAGCGAGACAAACCCCCACAGCACTGAAACCACATCCTGAGACCCAACACTGAACCTACCACGTGCCTCCCCGTCCCTCAGACATGCTGGGCCAAGCGGGGCCCTCCTGCTCGCCAGGTAGCAGGGATGACAGCACTGCTGCATCCCCAAACACAGCCTGGAAGCGAGGTCAGAGGTGTGAGAGTGAGACAACACCCCAGGGCACTGAAACCGCACCTCGAGACCAAACACTGAGCCCACTGTGTGCCTCCCTGTTCCTCAGATGTGCCCTGGCACAGCAGGGCAAGCAGGACCCTCCTGCTGCCCAGGCAGCAGAGCTGTCAGCACTGCTGTGTGGCTGTGTCCCCTTGGACACAGCTGGAGGTGAGGTCAGAGGTGCAGGAGCAAGACACACCCCCCACCACACTGAAACCACATCCCCAGACCCAACACCGAGCCCTCCCTCCTGCTCTGCACTGACAGAGCAGTGCTTTTAGCGAAATGTCTTTCAGGGAACATGCCCTGCACATCTGCCACGGCAGGGAATGCTAAGTGCCACCTGAAACGGGAGAGCAACAGGTAAGGCCATTACATGAGGCACCAACTGGGTGCTCGCTCACCGTGGGCAGTCAGCAGCCTGTGCCTCGCCGACAGCACAATGATGCTCAGCGATTCATCGACACTGCTAAGGCACAGGCATCTTAAAGCTCTTTTGTTTGGGAAGGCTGAGTGTCAACAGAGACACACTGTTGGCATGTAAGGATGGTGCTGCTCCTCCTCCACTCCCAGCGCAGTATCAGTGTTCTGGAGCATTTGTCATCTCAAACGGACAATAACGGCATTATCACGACTCATCGTCACGGGGCGGGGGGGGAGAAAGCCTTAAACAAAGAGATCATTGGAATGGGGGGCAGCAAGAGGCAGCAGCTGGGAGGTGCCACAAGTTTATAGTGCAAGGACTACTTGACTATTTTTGCAACCACTTGGGAAGGTCTGTAGTGATCAGCACGTTAAGCAAAGCTCTGGAGGCAGGGGAAAAACATGCCAGCAGTGTGGCAGCAGACTTCAGCCACGACCATCAAGCAGCGCATCTCCTGGCCAGGTCCCTCCAGGGTTCAGCACAAGCTCTGCTGTATAATTCATTCAAATCTCACTTGCAAATCACCTGTTTCACTTTCCAAACTAAGGCATAACCATACCTTGTACTTGTCCTTAATGCTACTGAAGCAAACTAATAGTCTAGTAGTAGCCCAGCCGGTAGGGGGCCTACAGGAAAGCTGGGGAGGGCTCCTGATCAGAGACAGGACGAGGGAGAACAGTTTTCAGCTGCAAGAGGAGAGACTGAGATGAGATCTTATGGAGAAATGTTTTCTTGTGAGGGTGGGGAGGCCCTGGCCCAGGTTGCCCAGAGCAGTGGTGGCTGCCCCATCCCTGGAGGTGTTCAAGGCCAGGTTGGATGGGGCTTTGAGCCCCCTGATCCAGTGGGAGGTGTCCCTGCCCACGGCAGGGGGCTGGAACTGGATGGGCTTTGAGGTCCCTTCCAACCCAAACCATTTTGTGATTCTATGTTTGACCCTCACCAAACACTTCCAGTCATCTGCATCTCCCAGACCTGGGATGCTTTCCAGACGCTGATGGACTTGCGGTAAGCGCGGCAACGGTTGCTCTGAAATCCTGGGTAACCGCTGCAATGCTGCGAGCGTGGGGCCCTTTCCCAAGCAGCACTGGAGCTGCCTACAGAAACTCTCCACGTCTGTCAGCAGACACCAAAATGCTCTCTGGAGACCCCCTTCAAGTGCAGCTCCACCACAAGCACACATCACACACTTCCAACCCAACCAATATAGAATCATAGAATGGTTTGGGGTGGAAAGGACCTCAAAACCCATCCAGTTCCACCCCCTTGCCGTGGGCAGGGACACCTCCCGCTGGATCAGGGGGCTCAAAGCCCCATCCAACCTGGTCTTGAACACCTTCAGGCCAATGCAACAACCAGCTTCAGGAAGGAGACAGAGAGATTATGCCAGCGTCGTTGCTCTTTTCCCAGCTACACACAAGCAAGAGATCCACATGAGAATGGTGATGCTACAGAGGACGTGCACACTGCAGGGAGAGAGAAGCTGTCTTCTGAAAAGGTGTCTGCAAGAAAAAGGGCAGGTGATCTCAAACCTGGGAGCAGCCACAGCATGCAGAAAGGCCTCTTACGAGCAAAACGAGCCAGACTCCAGGTACCAACAAGCTGACCTATATTGAAAGAAACTGTAACTACTAAAAAGGACCAATCAACTCATAAGGTTTGACAATGCTTGACATGGACATAACCAGAGACAAATACTGTCTCAAAAGCACCTCTTTGTCTGTGCAAAATCTCAGATCTTTAGGGTCTGGGGGCAAAAAATATTAAGCTACATGAAGGGTCAGCACAGTTTTTTTTCAACCCATGAGAAAACAAAGACATTTTAATCTCTACATAGTAGAAAACAAACAAAATGATAAATATGCTTGGTTCTTGGAAAAGCAAACAGTAGCACTTTTCCATGCTCGGGAGCCTGGCATTGCTGGCACTATCTCACATGCAACATTTACAAAGAGGGCAAAGGAAATGCAGCTGTCTGGCACTGCTCGGGAGAGCTGGATTGAGAGGTCTTGGTGCAGTGGGGGCAAACTGCAAAGGGGAATCTCCCTGCAGCCAGAGAGAGCACTGCATTCCCAAAAGGATTTCACTAAGTGCTTTACCTGGGCTTCTCCTCCTTTTCAAATACCACAAGCACAGTTTGACAACTAAATGCCCTCTCACAAGAACTGACATTCCCAGTCAGCGTCTGAAGAGGATTATAAACAGACTGTGATGTAATATATCATGAAAGCAGTGTGGTCAGCAGGTCAAGGGAAGGGATTCTCCCCCTCTGATCCTCTCTCCTGAGACCCCACCCATAGCCCTGTGTCCAGTTCTGGATTCTTCAATATAAGGATATGGAACTGTTAGAATGGGTCCAGAGGAGGCCATGAAGATAATCCGCAGGCTGGAGCACCTCCCATACAAGGACAGGCTGAGAGAGTTGGGACTGTTCACCTTGAGAAGAGAAGGCTCCAGGAAGACCTTAGAGCAGCCTCCCAGGACTGAAAAGGGGCTCCAGGAAAGCTGGGGAGGGGCTCTTGATCAGGGAGTGCAGGGACAGGATGAGGGGGAACAGTTTTGATCTGCAAGAGGGGAGATTGAGATGAGATCGTAGAGAGAAACGTTTTGCTGTGAGGGTGGGGAGGCCCTGGCCCAGGTTGCCCAGAGCAGTGGTGGCTGCCTCATCCCTGGAGGTGTTGAAGGCCAGGCTGGATGGGGCTTTGAGCCCCCTGATCCAGTGGGAGGTGTCCCTATCCATGGCAGGGGGTGGAGCTGGATGGGATCTGAGGCCCCTTCCAACCCAAACCTTTCCATGCCATGACTCTACGACTGAAACACAGCTCTTGGACCGTGCAGGGACCAGCCCCAGCCCTGCAGCAGCAGGAGCTGCTTTCTGCCAAGGTGCTGGCAAGAGAGGTGCCCTTGGGCAGAGGACTCCGGTCGCTGCAGAGCACTTCCCCAGGAGCCTGTCCAGCTCCACGGCCTCTGCTTTATCCGGGAGGGAGGAGCTGGATCTCCAGGTACAGTGCTGCCAGCTCTGCCAGCCCTGTTTGCTCCTGGAGGGAGAGACGTGCCCCATTGCGGCCCCCAGCTCTGCGGTCGAGGGAGTAAAGACATCAAAATCCTCGCACACGGCGCTGAGGCGATGTCAGCTGCGGGCAACTCAGAGAATAAAAACATAGGAGAAGCAACAGCCCAAAGAGAGCGGCTGTCATTTCACGGCCTGGGAGGACTCTGTCAGCGAGGAACGTGGTGGTTTATCTCTGACGCGCAATGCCAGTCACCACCAGCTCTCCAGCGACAGCGTTTGTAATCAGAGCAGAGCCAGAGCAGCCTGGAGGGTGAGGATCAAACCTAGCGAGACATTTTCTGGCTCTGGGAATCCCTGAGCCTTTTTTAGACAAGGTGTGACTGCGCAAGTGATTCAGCTGAATGAAACAAGCACTCATAACACCAAAACCCCTGCACCGTGCGTACAGGAATTAAAACGACTCCTCCACCCACTGCAAGCTGCTTTTCTCCAAAACCAAACCCTGACAATCCCAGTTGTCCCTCTGTAGCGCAGACCTTAAGGTTGAAACAACAAATTCCCATGCAAACATCAAAGAATCTGCCAAAAGCTGAAATAAATGGACAACAGATGAAGGCTGAGAGCCCATGCAAATGCATCCTGACCCCCGAGGAAGCATGCTGGAGCAGCCAGGCCACTCGTCTTCTCAGCTTGGCCGGTGAAGCAGAGATGCTGTGGAGTGTTTGTGGTTGGGAAAGCAACATTTCATCCCTCTCCCAAATTTAAAAACTCCCAAACAACTTCAAAGCAAACCCATCCCTCTCTAACAGAAAACATCCACGTGTCATGCTTTGACCGAATCCAATGGATATTTTGTATATTCCCAAACCTTTCTTCGCCTCCCCAGTCAAAAACCAGTTTAACCAAAATTCAGAGACAGTTCTTCTCCCAGCAAAACTTCCCTCATGGAGGCTACCCTCCAGCTCCACACAGAAGGCATGTCCTGGATGTCTCCACCTGAGTGACCCCTCCATCGGCCTCAGCCTCCCAAAGCATGGGAAGGGGCTTCCTGAGGAATTCCCAGTTGCCCATTGGTCAAACTAACCATGGCACTGCCAGCTCTGCGCACAGAGCTGAGGGCTGGGAATACAGCCTTGGTTTGCTCTGCCCCGTGCAGCCACCACTGGCAGCCAGTGAGGGCACATAGGGCAGGGCGGGATGTGGCTTCATTCTGCTGCTAACGACAGGCTCCGCAGGGAGTGAGAGCGATTATCCCTCATGGGAATTGTTTCTGGAGGAGGAATAAGTATTTCTGGAGCAGCAACACTTACGAGTTCTTCCGGCAAGGCAGGAAGTCTAAGCCCCGTTTTTCAGGTGGGACAAAACCCACACGAGACAAACCGTGGTGTCACTTTATACCTTGGAACCCAGGTCGAGCCAGGGATGATTTGGGATTTCCACATTTGGGAACCCCAACACCTCTCATCGCAGTCATACAGCGCCACACGATAACACAGAAGAAAACCCAGTCCCATACCTGCCCTAGACCTGGCATCAGCCACTCCATCGCTTCCGCTGGGATGTGGCAAGCTTGGCAGACTGTTCCAGAAAACCCCTCCAAAGGCTGCCAGCAATACCCGCTAATGAGAGGAGCACACATTCCCTGGCCTGGGGACAACGTCCTGGAGGCCAGCACTTAGGCCAGGTGCTTTATCTACCTGGAGGAACAGCCAGGAAACAATCAGCGAGCAGGTTCCTCTGCTGGCTTTCCTGCCTTAAAGAGCTTTTATGTTACCCAACACCATTTAAGACCTTCGCCTCCTCAAGAACAACATAAACCTGCTGATGCAGACAGAGAAAGGGAAGTTTCAGGGTTGTTTAGCTGATCCAAGCTCATCCTCAAACTGGGCAAAAAGGGGAGGCCTGTCCCTTCCCCACAACACCCCTGCTTAGTCAAAAACAGGGTTTTTTTTTCTTTTTGTTTGTTTTTTTCCCCCTCTAGGATGAGTCTAAGGACAGATGGCAGGAGAGAATTATGGGGAGGGGACAGGCCCTGCTCCTTGGCAATACCCAAGATTTCAGCTGCAGTTCTTTTGATTGCCCAGCTGGTCTGAAAGGGTGGTTGGGATCCCCTCCAGCACAGGGAGGGCTGTAGCACAGTGCTCTGTGGGGCAGGGCAGGCCGGCTCAGCACCACATCCTGCTCCCACCGCGCTCCCCACTTCTCTGTTCGTGCTCCAGCTGGATTGGAGCTGGGGGTTGCACAGCCTGGCCTGGGGCAAGGAGCCCGCATCCCAAATCCCATCCCTGTCTGCTGTGCTCAGGACAAGGGGCTGCAATTCCCAAACAGCCAGAAACAACCAGCATGGCCGGAGAGCCGGCGTCTCACTGCCAGCAGGGCACAGGGAAAGCTCCCGCAGGGCCCATCCTTCCCAAAGCCCAGGCAACGGATCTGCTGAGGGTGGAGTTCCCACCAGAGACAACTGCATCTCACAAAGTTCCCCTCTCTTTCCCGAGGCCACCGGGTTCTGGCCAAGCCCCATCACCACAGGGAACTCACTCGAAGGCGAAGAAGAGGGCGCAGGTGCCGAGGATGAGGAATAGCGTCAGGTAGAAGATACCCTTCTGGCGGGCCATCATGATGCGCCCGTCGCAGCAGAAGGTGTTCCTGCCCGGCAGCTTCTCCCATTTCCGAACCACCTTCTTCCTCGCCACCATCACCGACATGGCGGGGCCCTCGCTCACTGGGGCGGCGGCAACGGCCGCCACACGTCCAGGTGATGCTGCTGCTGCTGCTCCTCCGTCGCCCGCGGCCCCGGCATCATCGGGGGCCGCCCCTGGGCTGGAGGCTGTGGGCAGATGGAGAGCGGCTTCAGAAACGTGGCTGGGACCCACGGGGTGGGCACGGGGAGGGGTGGCACCATGGAAACCCACAGGACAAAGGCAGGGAGGCACTGGGAAAGGGGGGAATCGTAAAGGGAGGGCACCAGGAAGGGGCATCGGGTTGGGGGGGGGGGGGAGCACAGCACTGGGTTGGGGGCAGCAGGAAGTGGAGGGGAGGGGAATGGGAAAGGGGAGGGACACCAGGAGGTAGGGGGGCAACTAGGACACAGAGGGGGCATCGGGAAGGTGGGGGGGCAGGGAAGAGACAGAGAGGGGGAAGGGAAGGGGCGGCACCTGGAAGGGGCACCAGGAAGGTGTGGGGAGGGGCACTGGTAAGGAGAGGGGATCTGGGAAGTGTGCGTGGGGGTGTCACTGGGAAGAGGAGAGGCAGGGAAGGAGGGGGGCAACGGGAAGGGGTGAGGGGACGCCGGGAATGCGTGGGGGAATGGGAAAGGGATGGGAGAGCACCGGGAAAGATGGTAAGGAGGGAGGATGTGGGAACTGGGCGGGGGGGAGTCACTGGGAAGGGGAGGGACAAGGAATGGGGGGGGGGGGCACCTGGAAATGGGGGGGGAAGCACGAGGAAGGGGAGGGGGGAAAGGGAAGGAGGAGGGGATACCAGGGAGGGGGAGACACAGGGACGGGGACAGGGGACACCGGGAAGGAGAGGCAGACACCGGGAAGGGCGCGACCAGGGAAAGCGGCGGCCCCGCCTGGAGGGACGAGGATTGGGCCGGGCAGCCGCCACCCCGCAACCCGAGCCCGGGAGGGAAAGGGAGAGGAGAGGAGGGGCCCGATCCGCCGCTCACCCGGTGCCGGTGCCGGTAGCGCCGGGAGGGCCGGGCCGCTCGCTCCCCCAGCGCCACCGGGAGGGGCCGCCACGCCCCGCGCGCCGCGAGGGCGGGGCCTCGCCGCCCATTGGATGCTCAGCGTTCGACGCCACGCCCCTCTCGTCCATTGACAGCGTGAGACGTCACTCCGGGGAGGCTCTTTCCCCGCCTTCCCATTGGCTATGTGACACGTCAATCCGCGAGGGTGGTGCTTCCCTCTCGCATCGCCTTCCCGTCTTGACGAGGGAGATGTCCCGCCCCCCAATCCGCTGCTCCCATTGGCCGGGTGAGACCTCACTCAGAGGAGTCTCCCGCCCCGCCTTTTCATTGGCCGACAGACACGTCACTCGGTGGAGAATCGCACC
>JAUMJL010001812.1:0-21022 GCA_033558185.1 Dromococcyx pavoninus
CAAAATCTCCCCCCCCAAGATTCCTGAGAGGATGGAAGAGGCACAAATCCTGCTCTGGGTCCTGGTCTGGATTCAGCATCACGTCACGTCCCATCTACAATCTCAACCCCAATCCCAATCCAAATCCCATTCAATCCCAATCCCAATCCCAATCCCAATCCCAATCCAATCCCAGTCCCACCCTGGGCAGCCCTGGCAGCTCGTTGTCCACCATGGTGGCCGTCCTACTTCATCCCATTCCATCCCACCCTTCCACCCCATCCCAATCCCATCCAATCCCAATCCCAATCCCAATCCCAATCCCATCCAATCCCAATCCCAATCCCAATCCCAATCCATCTCAATCCCAATCTCACCCCGGGCAGCCCTGGCAGCTCGTTGTCCACCATGGTGGCCGTTCTACACCATCTCATCCCACCCCACCCCATCCCAATCCTAATCCCAATCCCAATCCCATCCAATCCCAATCCCAACCCCAATCTCACCCTGGACACTCCTGGCAGCTCGTTGTCCACCATGGTGGCCGTCCTACCCCACCCCACCCCACCCCACCCCACCCCATCCCAATCCCAATCCCAATCCCAATCCCAATCCCATCCAATCCCAATCCCAATCCCAATCTCACCCTGGGCAGCCCTGGCAGCTCGTTGTCCACCATGGTGGCCGTTCTACCCCACCCCATCCCAATCAATCCCAATCCCAATCCCAATCCATCCCAATCCCAATCCCAATCTCACCTTGGACACTCCTAGCAGCTCGTTGTCCACCATGGTGGCCGTCCTACCCCACCCCACCCCACCCCATCCCAATCCCAATCTCAATCCCAATCCCAATCCCATCCAATCCCAATCCCAGTCCCACCCTGGGCAGCCCTGGCAGCTCGTTGTCCACCATGGTGGCCGTCCTACTTCATCCCATTCCATCCCACCCTTCCACCCCACCCCATCCCAATCCCAATCCCAATCCCATCCAATCCCAATCCCAATCCCAATCCCAATCCCAATCCCCAATCCCAATCCCATCCAATCCCAATCCCAACCCCAATCCCACCCTGGCAGCCCTGGCAGCTCATTGTCCACCATGGTGGCCGTCCTGCTCCATCCCATCCCACCCCACCCCACCCCATCCCAATCTCAATCTCAATCCCAATCCCAATCCCATCCAATCTCAATCCCAATCCCAACCCCAATCCCACCCTGGGCAGCCCTGGCAACTCGTTGTCCACCATGGTGACCATCCCATCCCATTCCATCCCACCCTTCCACCCCACCCCATCCAATCCCAATCCCAATCCCAATCCCAATCCCACCCAATCCCAATCCCAATCTCAGCCTGGGCAGCCCTGGCAGCTCGTTGGCCACCATGGTGGCCGTCCTACCCCATCCCATCCCACCCCACCCCATCCCAATCCCAATCTCAATCTCAATCTCAATCCCAATCCCAATCCCATCCAATCCCAATCCCAATCCCAATCCCAATCTCACCCTGGACACTCCTAGCAGCTCGTTGTCCACCATGGTGGCCGTCCTACCCCACCCCACCCCACCCCATCCCAATCCCAATCCCAATCCCAATCCCATCCAATCCCAATCCCAATCCCAATCCCAAACCCATCCAATCCCAATCCCAATCCCAATCTCACCCTGGGCAGCCCTGGCAGCTCGTTGTCCACCATGGTGGCCGTTCTACCCCACCCCACCCCATCCCAATCCCAATCCCAATCCCAATCCCAATCCCAATCCCAATCTCACCCTGGGCAGCCCTGGCAGCTCGTTGTCCACCATGGTGGCCGTTCTACACCATCCCATCCCACCCCACCCCATCCCAATCCCAAACCCAATCCCAATCCCAACCCCAATCTCACCCTGGACACTCCTAGCAGCTCGTTGTCCACCATGGTGGCCGTCCTACCCCACCCCACCCCACCCCACCCCACCCCACCCCACCCCAATCCCAATCCCAATCCCAATCCCAATCCCAATCCCATCCAATCCCAATCCCAATCCCAATCCCAATCCCAATCCCAATCCCAATCTCACCCTGGGCAGCCCTGGCAGCTCGTTGTCCACCATGGTGGCCGTTCTACCCCACCCCACCCCATCCCAATCCCAATCCCATCCAATCCCAATCCCAATCCCAATCCCATCCAATCCCAATCCCAACCCCAATCTCACCCTGGACACTCCTAGCAGCTCGTTGTCCACCATGGTGGCCGTCCTACCCCACCCCACCCCATCCCAATCCCAATCCCAATCCCAATCCCAATCCCAATCCCATCCAATCCCAATCCCAATCCCAATCCCATCCAATCCCAATCCCAATCCCAATCTCACCCTGGGCAGCCCTGGCAGCTCGTTGTCCACCATGGTGGCCACGTGGAACTGGAGCAGTTTGACGTCCTCGGCGATGACGTGCGCGGCCGCCCCGTTCTGCTCGTTGCGCCGCAGTTGGTTGTTGATCTTCACGATGTCGGCCAACTTGTGCGTCAGGTCGTCCTGGGGGGGACCCCAAAATCAGGGGGGGACCCCAAAATAAGGGGGGACACCCCAAAATATGGGGGGGACACCCCAAAAACCTGGGGGGGATCCCCAAAAACCCCAGGAAAAAGCACCCCAAGATCCATCAGGAACCTCCACAATGGATCTGGGACCCCTGGGGGTTGGGGACACCCCAAAAGGGACCCCCAAAGGGGCCCAGAGAACCCTCAAAATATGGGGGATCCCCAAAATATGGGGGGACACCCCAAAATATGGGGGGGACACCCCAAAAATCAAGGGGGGGACACCCCAAGATCCATCAGGAACCTCTACAATGGACCCAGGAAGCCTGGGGACCCCCAATATCACCCCGAGGACCCCAAATATCACCCTGAGGACCCCAATACCTCCACAGGGACCCCTAAATATGAGCCTGAGGACCCCCAATATCACCCCAGGGACCCCAAAACCTCCACGGGGACCCCAACTATCACCTCAGGGACACCCAATATCACCCTGAGGACCCCCAGTTCACCTGAGGGACCCCCAATATCACCCCAGGGACCCCCAATACCAGTCTGAGGACCCCTATATCACCTTGAGGACCCCCATTTCACCCGAGGGACCCCCAATATCACTCCAGGGACCCCCAATATCACCACAGGGACCCCCAATAACACCCCAGGGACCTCCAATAACACCCCAGGGCCCCCCATTTCACCCAAGGGACCCCCAATATCAGCCTGAGGACCCCAAAACCTCCACAGGGTCCTCTAATATCAGTCTGAGGACCCCCAATATCACCTCAGGGACCCCCATATATCACCCTGAGGACCCCCATTTCACCCGAGGGACCCCCATACCTCCACAGGGACCCCCAATATCACCCTGAGGCCCCCCATTTCACCCAAGGGACCCCCTATATCACCCCGGGGATCCCAAAACCGCCACAGGGACCTCTAATATCAGTCTGAGGACCCCAACTATCACCTCAGGGACCCCCAATATCACCCTGAGGACCCCCATTTCACCTGAGGGA
The DNA here is from genome assembly GCA_033558185.1 of Dromococcyx pavoninus. Taxonomy (NCBI): domain Eukaryota; kingdom Metazoa; phylum Chordata; class Aves; order Cuculiformes; family Neomorphidae; genus Dromococcyx; species Dromococcyx pavoninus. The sequence goes on from JAUMJL010001812.1 coordinate 3,517, forward strand.
CCCCCAATACGACTCCGAGGACCCCCATACCACCCAAGGGACCCCCAATATCACCTCAGGGACCTCCAATACGACTCCGAGGACCCCCATACCACCCAAGGGACCCCCAATATCACCTCAGGGACCTCCAATACGACTCCGAGGACCCCCATACCACCCGAGGGACCCCCAATATCACCTCAGGGACCTCCAATACGACTCCGAGGACCCCCATACCACCCGAGGGACCCCCAATATCACCCCGAGGGACCCCAACCCCTCGCTCCTCGGGGTGCAGCCCCCACCTGGTTGCGTGCCGAGCCCTGCATGACGACGGCGGGGCGGACGGAGAGGGGGGGAACGGGCAGGACGGTGCAGACCATCCACTCGGGGCGGGCGAATTTGGGGTCCATGCCCAGGACGAAGCATTCCTCGTCCGAGATGCGCTTGAAGATCTCGTGGACGCGCTCGGGGCTCAGCAGGATCTTCTTCTCCTGGGAATCCTCGTTGACGTGTTTCCACTCGGCGTAGAGCTCCAGGCCCGAGCGACGGATGCGCGGCTGGTACCGCCCGCACCCGCCGTGACCCTGGGCAATGGCAAACGAGGGGTTAACGGGGTGTTAATGGGGTGATGGGGGCATTAATGGGGTGATGGGGGCATTAATTGGGGGGGTTGTGGCCCTGGGGAGGGCAAATGAAGGGTTAATGGGGCATTAATGGGGTGATGGGGGCACTAAGGGGTGATGGGGGCATTAATTGGGGGAGTAGAGGCCCTGGGAAGGGCAAACAAGGGGTTAACTGGGCATTAATGGGGTGATGGGGGCATTAATGGAGTGATGGGGGCATTAATGGGGTGATGGGGGCATTAATGGGGTGATGGGGGCATTAATTGGGGGGGTTGTGGCCCTGGGGAGGGCAAATGAAGGGTTAATGGGGCATTGATGGGGTGATGGGGGCACTAATGGGGTGATGGGGGCATTAATTGGGGGGGTTGTGGCCCTGGGGAGGGTAAACGAGGGGTTAACTGGGCATTAATGGGGTGATGGGGACATTAATGAGGTGATGGAGACATTAATGGGGGGGTTGTGGCCCTGGGGAGGGCAAATGAAGGGTTAATGGGGCATTAATGGGGTGATGGGGGCATTAATGGGGTGACGGGGGCATTAATTGGGGGGGTTGTGGCCCTGGGGAGGGTAAACGAGGGGTTAACTGGGCATTAATGGGGTGATGGGGGCATTAATTGGGGGGGTTGTGGCCCTGGGGAGGGTAAATGAAGGGTTAATGGGGCATTAATGGGGTGATGGGGGCATTAATGGGGAGATGGGGGCATTAATGTGATGATGGGGGCATTAATGTGATGATGGGGGCATTAATTGTGGGGGCTGTGGCCCTGGGGAGGGTAAACGAGGGGTTAATGGGGTGATGGGGGCATTAATTGGGGGAGTAGAGGCCCTGGGAAGGGCAAATGAAGGGTTAATGGGGCATTAATGGGGTGATGGGGGCACTAATGGGGTGATGGGGGCATTAATTGGGGGAGTAGAGGCCCTGGGAAGGGCAAACAAGGGGTTAACTGGGCATTAATGGGGTGATGGGGGCATTAATTGGGGGAGTAGAGGCCCTGGGAAGGGCAAATGAAGGGTTAATGGGGCACTAATGGGGTGATGGGGGCACTAATGGGGTGATGGGGGCATTAATGGGGTGATGGGGGCATTAATGGGGTGATGGGGGCATTAATTGTGGGGGCTGTGGCCCTGGGGAGGGTAAACGAGGGGTTAATGGGGTGATGGGGGCATTAATTGGGGGAGTGGAGGCCCTGGGAAGGGCAAATGAAGGGTTAATGGGGCATTAATGGGGTGATGGGGGCACTAATGGGGTGATGGGGGCATTAATTGGGGGAGTAGAGGCCCTGGGAAGGGCAAACAAGGGGTTAACTGGGCATTAATGGGGTGATGGGGGCATTAATTGGGGGAGTAGAGGCCCTGGGAAGGGCAAATGAAGGGTTAATGGGGGCACTAATGGGGTGATGGGGGGCACTAATGGGGTGATGGGGGCATTAATGGGGTGATGGGGGCATTAATGGGGTGATGGGGGCATTAATTGTGGGGGCTGTGGCCCTGGGGAGGGTAAACGAGGGGTTAACTGGGCATTAATGGGGTGATGGGGGCATTAATTGGGGGGGTTGTGGCCCTGGGGAGGGTAAACGAGGGGGGTTAACGGGGCGTTAATGGGGTAATGGGGGGCACGAATGGGGTGATGGGGGCATTAATTGGGGGGGTTGTGGCCCTGGGGAGGGTAAACGAGGGGTTAATGGGGGTGATGGGGGCATTAACTGGGGGAGTAAGAAGCCCTGGGGACGGCAAACAAGGGGTTAACGGGGGCATTAATGGGGTGATGGGGGCACTAATTGGGGGGGGTTGTGGCCCTGGGGAGAGTAAACGAGGCATTAATGGGGTGATGGGGGCATTAATTGGGGTGATGAGGGCATTAATTGGGGGGGTTGTGGCCCTGGGAAGGGCATGTGAAGGGTTAATGGGGCGTTAATGGGGTGATGGGGGCACTAATTGGGGGGGTGTGGCCCTGGGGAGGGTAAACGAGGGGTTAACTGGGCATTAATGGGGTGATGGGGGCATTAATGGGGAGATGGGGGCATTAATGTGATGATGAGGGCATTAATTGTGGGGGCTGTGGCCCTGGGGAGGTAAACGAGGGGTTAATGGGGTGATGGGGGCATTAATTGGGGTGATGAGGGCATTAATTGGGGGAGTAGAGGCCCCCAAGTAGGGCAAATGAAGGGTTAATGGGGCATTAATGGGGTGATGGGGGCATTAATGGGGTGATGGGGGCATTAATTGGGGTGATAAGGGCATTAATTGGGGGGGTTGTGGCCCTGGGAAGGGCAAATGAAGGGTTAATGGGGCATTAATGGGGTGATGGGGGCATTAATGGGGTGATGGGGGCATTAATAGGGTGATGGGGGCATTAATGGGGGGGTTGTGGCCCTGGGGAGGGCAAATAAAGGGTTAATGGGGCATTAATGGGGTGATGGGGGCATTAATGGAGTGATGGGGGCATTAATGGGGTGATGGGGGCATTAATTGGGGGAGTAGAGGCCCTGGGAAGGGCAAATGAAGGGTTAATGGGGCATTAATGGGGTGATGGGGGCATTAATGGGGTGATGGGGGCATTAATGGGGTGATGGGGGCATTAATAGGGTGATGGGGGCATTAATGGGGGGGTTGTGGCCCTGGGAAGGGCAAATAAAGGGTTAATGGGGCATTAATGGGGTGATGGGGGCATTAATTGGGGGGGTTGTGGCCCTGGGGAGGGTAAATAAGGGGTTAATGGGGCATTAATGGGGCGATGGGGGCACTAATAGGGTAATGGGGGCTTAATTGGGGGAGTAGAAGCCCTGGGGAGGGTAAACAAGGGGTTAACGGGGCATTAATGGGTGATGGGGGCATTAATGGGGGGTTTGAGGCCCTGGGGAGGGTAAACAAGGGGTTAACGGGTGTTAATGGGGTGATGGGGGCATTAATGGGGAGATGGGGGCATTAATGTGATGATGGGGGCATTAATGTGATGATGGGGGCATTAATTGTGGGGGCTGTGGCCCTGGGGAGGGTAAACGAGGGGTTAATGGGGTGATGGGGGCATTAATTGGGGGAGTAGAGGCCCTGGAAGGGCAAATGAAGGGTTAATGGGGCATTAATGGGGTGATGGGGGCACTAATGGGGTGATGGGGGCATTAATTGGGGGAGTAGAGGCCCTGGGAAGGGCAAACAAGGGGTTAACTGGGCATTAATGGGGTGATGGGGGCATTAATTGGGGGAGTAGAGGCCCTGGGAAGGGCAAATGAAGGGTTAATGGGGCACTAATGGGGTGATGGGGGCACTAATGGGGTGATGGGGGCATTAATGGGGTGATGGGGGCATTAATGGGGTGATGGGGGCATTAATTGTGGGGGCTGTGGCCCTGGGGAGGGTAAACGAGGGGTTAATGGGGTGATGGGGGCATTAATTGGGGGAGTGGAGGCCCTGGGAAGGGCAAATGAAGGGTTAATGGGGCATTAATGGGGTGATGGGGGCACTAATGGGGTGATGGGGGCATTAATTGGGGGAGTAGAGGCCCTGGGAAGGGCAAACAAGGGGTTAACTGGGCATTAATGGGGTGATGGGGGCATTAATTGGGGGAGTAGAGGCCCTGGGAAGGGCAAATGAAGGGTTAATGGGGCACTAATGGGGTGATGGGGGCACTAATGGGGTGATGGGGGCATTAATGGGGTGATGGGGGCATTAATGGGGTGATGGGGGCATTAATTGTGGGGGCTGTGGCCCTGGGGAGGGTAAACGAGGGGTTAACTGGGCATTAATGGGGTGATGGGGGCATTAATTGGGGGGGTTGTGGCCCTGGGGAGGGTAAACGAAGGGTTAATGGGGCATTAATGGGGTGATGGGGGCACTAAAGGGGTGATGGGGGCACTAATTGGGGGGGTTGTGGCCCTGGGGAGGGTAAACGAGGGGTTAACGGGGCGTTAATGGGGTAATGGGGGCACGAATGGGGTGATGGGGGCATTAATTGGGGGGGGTTGTGGCCCTGGGGAGGGTAAACGAGGGGTTAATGGGGTGATGGGGGCATTAACTGGGGGAGTAGAAGCCCTGGGGACGGCAAACAAGGGGTTAACGGGGCATTAATGGGGTGATGGGGGCACTAATTGGGGGGGGTTGTGGCCCTGGGGAGAGTAAACGAGGCATTAATGGGGTGATGGGGGCATTAATTGGGGTGATGAGGGCATTAATTGGGGGGGTTGTGGCCCTGGGAAGGGCATGTGAAGGGTTAATGGGGCGTTAATGGGGTGATGGGGGCACTAATTGGGGGGGTTGTGGCCCTGGGGAGGGTAAACGAGGGGTTAACTGGGCATTAATGGGGTGATGGGGGCATTAATGGGGAGATGGGGGCATTAATGTGATGATGAGGGCATTAATTGTGGGGGCTGTGGCCCTGGGGAGGGTAAACGAGGGGTTAATGGGGTGATGGGGGCATTAATTGGGGTGATGAGGGCATTAATTGGGGGAGTAGAGGCCCCAAGTAGGGCAAATGAAGGGTTAATGGGGCATTAATGGGGTGATGGGGGCATTAATGGGGTGATGGGGGCATTAATTGGGGTGATAAGGGCATTAATTGGGGGGGTTGTGGCCCTGGGAAGGGCAAATGAAGGGTTAATGGGGCATTAATGGGGTGATGGGGGCATTAATGGGGTGATGGGGGCATTAATAGGGTGATGGGGGCATTAATGGGGGGGTTGTGGCCCTGGGGAGGGCAAATAAAGGGTTAATGGGGCATTAATGGGGTGATGGGGGCATTAATTGGGGGAGTAGAGGCCCTAGGAAGGGCAAACAAGGGGTTAACTGGGCATTAATGGGGTGATAGGGGCATTAATGGAGTGATGGGGGCATTAATGGGGTGATGGGGGCATTAATTGGGGGAGTAGAGGCCCTGGGAAGGGCAAATGAAGGGTTAATGGGGCATTAATGGGGTGATGGGGGCATTAATGGGGTGATGGGGGCATTAATGGGGTGATGGGGGCATTAATAGGGTGATGGGGGGCATTAATGGGGGGGTTGTGGCCCTGGGAAGGGCAAATAAAGGGTTAATGGGGCATTAATGGGGTGATGGGGGCATTAATTGGGGGGGTTGTGGCCCTGGGGAGGGTAAATAAGGGGTTAATGGGGCATTAATGGGGCGATGGGGGCACTAATAGGGTAATGGGGGCATTAATTGGGGGAGTAGAAGCCCTGGGGAGGGTAAACAAGGGGTTAACGGGGCATTAATGGGGTGATGGGGGCATTAATGGGGGGTTTGAGGCCCTGGGGAGGGTAAACAAGGGGTTAACGGGTGTTAATGGGGTGATGGGGGCACTAATGGGGTGATGGGGGCATTAATTGGGGGGATTGTGGCCCTGGGGAGGGCAAATGAAGGGTTAATGGGGCATTAATGGGGTGATGGGGGCATTAATGGGTGATGGGGGCATTAACTGGGGGGGTAGAAGTCCTGGGGACGGCAAACAAGGGGTTAATGGGGCGTTAATGGGGTGATGAGGGCACTAATAGGGTAATGGGGGCATTAATTGGGGGAGTAGAGACCCTGGGAAGGGCAAACAAGGGGTTAACTGGGCATTAATGGGGTGATGGGGGCATTAATGGGGGGGTTGTGGCCCTGGGGAGGGCAAATAAAGGGTTAATGGGGCATTAATGGGGTGATGGGGGCATTAATGGGGTGATGGGGGCATTAATTGGGGGGGTTGTGGCCCTGGGGAGGGTAAATAAGGGGTTAATGGGGCATTAATGGGGTGATGGGGGCATTAATTGGGGGGGTTGTGGCCCTGGGGAGGGCAAATGAAGGGTTAATGGGGCATTAATGGGGTGATGGGGGCATTAATGGAGTGATGGGGGCATTAATGGGGTGATGGGGGCATTAATGGGGTGATGGGGGCATTAATTGGGGGAGTAGAGGCCCTGGGAAGGGCAAACAAGGGGTTAATGGGGCATTAATGGGGTGATGGGGGCATTAATGGAGTGATGGGGGCATTAATGGGGTGATGGGGGCATTAATAGGGTGATGGGGGCATTAATTGGGGGAGTAGAGGCCCTGGGAAGGGCAAATGAAGGGTTAATGGGGCATTAATGGGGTGATGGGGGCATTAATGGAGTGATGGGGGCATTAATGGGGTGATGGGGGCATTAATGGGGTGATGGGGGCATTAATGGGGGGGTTGTGGCCCTGGGGAGGGCAAATAAAGGGTTAATGGGGCATTAATGGGGTGATGGGGGCACTAATTGGGGGGTTTGTGGCCCCAAGTAGGGCAAATGAAGGGTTAATGGGGCATTAATGGGGTGATGGGGGCATTAATTGGGGGGGTTGTGACCCTGGGGGGGTCCTCACCACCCTTGGGCTGCTCCCAGGTCATTAACGACCCCAGGGGTCGTTAATGAGGTCCAGGGGTGCCCAAGGAGCCCCAGGGAGGTCCCCAACAAGGCCCAGGAGGTCCCTCACGAGGCCAAGGGGTCCCCAAGGAGCCCCAGGGAGGTCCCCAAGGAGGCCCAGGTGTCCCCAAGGAGGCCCCAGATTTCCCCAAGAAGGCCCAAGGGGTCCCCAAGAAGGCCCAAGGGGTCCCCAATGAAGCCGAGGTGTCCCCAAGGAGCCCCAGGAGGTCCCCAAGGAGCTCCAGGTGTCCCCAAGAAGCCCCACTGAGGTCTCCAAGGAGCCCCAGGTGGTCGTTAACAAGGCCCAGGTGACCCCAAGGAGGCCCAGGGGGACCCCAAGGAGCCCCATGGAGGTCCCCAAGGAGCCCCAGGAGGTCCCCAAGGAGCCCCTGGTGTCCCCAAGGAGCCCCAGGAGGTCCCCAAGGAGCCCGAGGTGCTTCCAAGGAGCTCCAGGTGTCCCCAAGAAGCCCCAGGAGGTCCCCAAGGAGCCCCATTGAGGTCCCCAAGGAGGCCCAGGGGGTCGTTAACAAGGCCCAGGTGTCCCCAAGGAGGTCCAGGAGGTCCCCAAGGAGCCCCAGGTGTCCCCAAGAAGCCCCAGGTGTCCCCAAGGAGCCCCAGGAGGTCCCCAATGAAGCCCAGGAGGTCCCCAAGGAAGCCCCAGGTGTCCCCAAGGAGCCCCAGGTGTCCCCAAGAAGCCCCAGGTGTCCCCAATGAAGCCCAGGTGTCCCCAAGGAGCCCCAGGTGTCCCCAAGGAGCCCCTGAGGTCCCCAAGGAGGCCCAGGAGGTCCCCAAGGAGGCCCAGGTGTCCCCAAGAAGCCCCAGGTGTCCCCAAGGAGCCCCAGGAGGTCCCCAATGAAGCCCAGGTGTCCCCAAGGAGCCCCAGGTGTCCCCAAGGAGCCCCTGAGGTCCCCAAGGAGGCCCAGGAGGTCCCCAAGGAGCCCCAGGTGTCCCCAAGGAGCCCCAGGAGGTCCCCAATGAAGCCCAGGAGGTCCCCAAGGAGGCCCAGGTGCTTCCAAGGAGCTCCAGGTGTCCCCAAGGAGCCCCAGGTGTCCCCAAGGAGCCCCATGGAGGTCCCCAAGGAGGCCCAGGAGGTCGTTAACAAGGCCCAGAAGGTCATTAACAAGGCCCAGGTGTCCCCAAGGAGCCCCATGGAGGTCCCCAAGGAGCCCCATTGAGGTCCCCAAGGAGCCCCAGGAGGTCCCCAAGGAGCCCCAGGTGTCCCCAAGGAGCCCCAGGAGGTCCCCAAGGAGGCCCAAGGGGTCCCCAATGAAGCCCAGGTGTCCCCAAGGAGCCCCAGGTGTTCCCAAGGAGCCCCATGAGGTCCCCAAGGAGCCCCAGGAGGTCCCCAAGGAGGCCCAGGTGGTCCCCAAGGAGGCCCAGGTGCCCCCAAGGAGCCCCATGGAGGTCCCCAAGGAGCCCCAGGTGTCCCCAAGGAGCCCCAGGAGGTCCCCAAGGAGGCCCAAGGGGTCCCCAATGAAGCCCAGGTGTCCCCAAGGAGCCCCAGGTGTCCCAAGAAGCCCCATGGAGGTCCCCAAGGAGTCCCAGGTGTCCCCAAGAAGGCCCAGGTGTCCCCAAGGAGCCCCATAGGAGGTCCCCAAGGAACCCCCAGGAGGTCCCCAATGAAGCCCAGGTGTCCCCAAGGAGCCCCATTGAGGTCCCCAAGGAGGCCCATGGAGGTCCCCAAGGAGGCCCAGGTGTCCCCAAGGAGCCCCAGGAGGTCCCCAAGGAGGCCCAAGGGGTCCCCAATGAAGCCCAGGTGTCCCCAAGGAGCCCCAGGGTGTCCCCAAGGAGGCCCAAGGGGTCCCCAATGAAGCCCAGGTGTCCCCAAGGAGCCCCATGGAGGTCCCCAAGGAGCCCCATGAGGTCCCCAAGGAGCCCCAGGAGGTCCCCAAGGAGGCCCAGGTGGTCCCCAAGGAGGCCCAGGTGGTCCCCAAGGAGCCCCATGGAGGTCCCCAAGGAGGCCCAGGTGTCTCCAAGGATGTCCAGGAGGTCCCCAAGGAGCCGCAGGGTGTCCCCAAGGAGGCCCAGGTGTCCCCAAGGAGCCCCATAGGAGGTCCCCAAGGAGCCCCAGGAGGTCCCCAATGAAGCCCAGGAGGTCCCCAAGGAGGCCCAGAAGGTCCCCAAGGAGCCCCAGGAGGTCCCCAATGAAGCCCAGGTGTCCCCAATGAAGCCCAGGAGGTTCCCAAGGAGGCCCAAGGGGTCCCCAATGAAGCCCAGGTGTCCCCAAGGAGCCCCAGGAGGTCCCCAAGGAGGCCCAGGTGTCCCCAAGGACCCCAGGTGTCCCCAATGAAGCCCAGGTGTCCCCAAGGAGCCCCATAGGAGGTCCCCAAGGAGCCCCATGGAGGTCCCCAATGAAGCCCAGGAGGTCCCCAAGGAGCCCCAGGAGGTCCCCAAGGAGCCCCATGGAGGTCCCCAATGAAGCCCAGGAGGTCCCCAAGGAGCCCCAGGAGGTCCCCAAGGAGCCCCAGGTGTCCCCAAGGAGCCCCAGGTGTCCCCAAGGAGCCCCAGGTGTCCCCACCTTCTCCTTGGCCAGGTCCTCGTCGCCCTCGGGCTGCTCCACGCCGAACTTGTGGTCCATCTCCTCGCCGCCCTCGCAGATGTTCTTGCCCTTGCAGAGGTCGTAGACGTGCGTCAGGCGCTTCTTGGGCTGCCCCTTGGACTTGCCCAGGATGTCCTTGATCTTCGGATTGTTCTGGAACGCAAAGCCAACGGTCACCTGGGGGCACCTGGGCACACCTGGGCGCACCTGGGCCACACCTAGGGTCATCTGGGCACACCTGAGGGAACTGGGGGGCACCTGGGCACACCTGGGGGGCATGTGGGGGGCACCCGGGGTCACCTGGGGGGCATGTGGGGGGCACCCGGGGTCACCTGGGCACACCTGATGGCACCTGGGGCACACCTGGGCCACACCTAGGGTCACCTGGGCACACCTGAGGGAACTGGAGGGCACCTGGGCACACCTGGGGGCACGTGGGGGGCATGTGGGGGGCACGTGGGGGGCACATGAGGGGCATGTGGGGAGCACCCGGGGTCACCTGGGCACACCTGAGGGAACTGGGGGTCACCTGGGCACACCTGGGGGGTATGTGGGGGGCACCCGGGGTCACCTGGGCACACCTGATGGCACCTGGGCACACCTGGGCCACACCTAGGGTCACCTGGGCACACCTGAGGGAACTGGGGGGCACCTGCGCACACCTAGGGGCACCTGGGGGGCATGTGGGGGGCACCCGGGGTCACCTGGGCCACACCTGATGGCACCTGGGGCGCACCTGGGGGGCACCTAAGGCACATCGGGGGGGCATGTGGGGGGCACCCAGGGTCACCTGGGCACACCTGATGGCACCTGGGGCACACCTAGGGTCACCTGGGCACACCTGAGGGAACTGGGGGGCACCTGAGGGGGGCACCCGGGGTCACCTGGGCACACCTGATGGCACCTGGGGCACACCTGGGCACACCTGGGGGTCACCTAGGCACACCTGGGGAGCATGTGGGGGGCACCCGGGGTCACCTGGGCACACCTGGGGGCACGTGGGGGGCATGTGGGGGGCACATGAGGGCACCTGGGGCGCACCTGGGCCATACCTAGGGTCACCTGGGCACACCTGAGGGAACTGGGGGGCACCTGGGCACACCTGGGGGTCACCTGGGCACACCTGGGGGGCATGTGGGGGGCACCTGGGGTCACCTGGGCACACCCGAGGGCACCTGGGGCACACCTGGGCCACACCTAGGGTCACCTCGGCACACCTGAGGGAACTGGAGGACACCTGGGCACACCTGGGGGTCACCTGGGCACACCTGGGGGCCACCTGGGGTCACCTGGGCACACCTGATGGCACCTGGGGCACACCTGGGGCGCACCTGGGCACACCTGGGGGGCACCCGGGGTCACCTGGGCACACCCGAGGGCACCTGGGGCGCACCTGGGCCACACCTAGGGTCACCTGGGCACACCTGAGGGAACTGGGGGGTCACCTGGGCACACCTGGGGGGCATGTGGGGGGCACCCGGGGTCACCTGGGCACACCCGAGGGCACCTGGGGCGCACCTGGGCCACACCTAGGGTCACCTGGGCACACCCGAGGGAACTGGGGGTCACCTGGGCACACCTGGGGGGTCACCTGGGCACACCTGGGGAGCATGTGGGGGGCACCCGGGGTCACCTGGGCACACCTGATGGCACCTGGGGCACACCTGGGCCACACCTAGGGTCACCTGGGCACACCTGAGGGAACTGGGGGGCACCTGGGGGGCATGTGGGGGGCACCCAGGGTCACCTGGGCACACCTGATGGCACCTGGGCACACCTGGGGGGCACCTGGGAGGCACCCGGGGTCACCTGGGCACACCCGAGGGCACCTGGGGCGCACCTGGGCCACACCTAGGGTCACCTGGGCACACCTGAGGGAACTGGGGGTCACCTGGGCACACCTGGGGGTCACCTGGGCACACCTGGGGGTCACCTGGGCACACCTGGGGGGCATGTGGGGGGCACCTGGGGTCACCTGGGCACACCCGAGGGCACCTGGGGCACACCTGGGCCACACCTAGGGTCACCTCGGCACACCTGAGGGAACTGGAGGGCACCTGGGGGTCACCTGGGCACACCTGGGGAGCATGTGGGGGGCACCCAGGGTCACCTGGGCACACCTGGGGGAAACCTGAGGGCATCGGGTCGCACCTGGGCACACCTGGGGGGCATGTGGGGGGCACCCGGGGTCACCTGGGCACACCTGATGGCACCTGGGCACACCTGGGGGGCACCTGGGGGGCACCCGGGGTCACCTGGGCACACCTGAGGGAACTGGGGGGCACCTGGGGGGCATGTGGGGGGCACCCGGGGTCACCTGGGCACACCTGATGGCACCTGGGGCACACCTGGGCCACACCTAGGGTCACCTGGGCACACCTGAGGGAACTGGAGGGCACCTGGGGACACCTGGACACACCTTAGGCCACTTGGGCACACCTGGGCCACACCTATTTTGGGGCCAAGAGGGGCTATTTTGGGGTCAAAAGGGGCTATTTTGGGTCAAAAGGGCCTATTTTGGGGTCAAAAGGGCCTATTTTGGGTCAAAAGGGGCTATTTTGGGGTCAAAAGGGGCTATTTTGGGTCAAAAGGGGCTATTTTGGGTCAAAAGGGGCTATTTTGGGGTCAAAAGGGGCCTATTTTGGGTCAAAAGGGGCCTATTTTGGGGTCAAAAGGGGCTATTTTGGGTCAAAAGGGGCCTATTTTGGGTCAAAAGGGGCTATTTTGGGTCAAAAGGGCCTATTTTGGGTCAAAAGGGCCTATTTTGGGTCAAAAGGGGCTATTTTGGGTCAAAAGGGGCCTATTTTGGGTCAAAAGGGGCTATTTTGGGTCAAAAGGGGTATTTTGGGGCCCAAAAGGGGCTATTTTGGGTCAAAAGGGGTATTTTGGGGCCCAAAAGGGGCCTATTGTGGGTCAAAAGGGGCCTATTTTGGGTCAAAAGGGGCTATTTTGGGTCAAAAGGGGCTATTTTGGGTCAAAAGGGCCTATTTTGGGGACAAAAGGGGCTATTTTGGGTCAAAAGGGGCTATTTTGGGTCAAAAGGGGCTATTTTGGGTCAAAAGGGCCTATTTTGGGGACAAAAGGGGCTATTTTGGGTCAAAAGGGGCTATTTTGGGTCAAAAGGGGCTATTTTGGGTCAAAAGGGCCTATTTTGGGGACAAAAGGGGCTATTTTGGGTCAAAAGGGGCTATTTTGGGTCAAAAGGGGCTATTTTGGGTCAAAAGGGGCTATTTTGGGGTCAAAAGGGGCCTATTTTGGGTCAAAAGGGGCCTATTTTGGGGTCAAAAGGGGCTATTTTGGGTCAAAAGGGGCCTATTTTGGGTCAAAAGGGGCCTATTTTGGGGTCAAAAGGGGCTATTTTGGGTCAAAAGGGGCCTATTTTGGGTCAAAAGGGGCTATTTTGGGTCAAAAGGGCCTATTTTGGGTCAAAAGGGCCTATTTTGGGTCAAAAGGGGCTATTTTGGGTCAAAAGGGGCCTATTTTGGGTCAAAAGGGGCTATTTTGGGTCAAAAGGGGTATTTTGGGGCCCAAAAGGGGCTATTTTGGGTCAAAAGGGGTATTTTGGGGCCCAAAAGGGGCCTATTGTGGGTCAAAAGGGGCCTATTTTGGGTCAAAAGGGGCTATTTTGGGTCAAAAGGGGCTATTTTGGGTCAAAAGGGCCTATTTTGGGGACAAAAGGGGCTATTTTGGGTCAAAAGGGGCTATTTTGGGTCAAAAGGGGCTATTTTGGGTCAAAAGGGCCTATTTTGGGGACAAAAGGGGCTATTTTGGGTCAAAAGGGGCTATTTTGGGTCAAAAGGGGCTATTTTGGGTCAAAAGGGCCTATTTTGGGGACAAAAGGGGCTATTTTGGGTCAAAAGGGGCTATTTTGGGTCAAAAGGGGCTATTTTGGGTCAAAAGGGGCTATTTTGGGGTCAAAAGGGGCCTATTTTGGGTCAAAAGGGCCTATTTTGGGGTCAAAAGGGGCCTATTTTGGGTCAAAAGGGGCTATTTTGGGGTCAAAAGTGGCCTATTTTGGGTCAAAAGGGGCTATTTGGGGTCAAAAGGTGCTATTTTGGGGTCAAAAGGGGCTATTTTGGGGTCAAAAGGGGCTATTTTGGGTCAAAAGGGCCTATTTTGGGGACAAAAGGGGCTATTTTGGGTCAAAAGGGGCCTATTTTGGGTCAAAAGGGGCTATTTTGGGGTCAAAAGGGGCTATTTTGGGGTCAAAAGGGGCTATTTTGGGGTCAAAAGGGGCCTATTTTGGGTCAAAAGGGGCCTATTTTGGGTCAAAAGGGGCCTATTTTGGGGTCAAAAGGTGCTATTTTGGGGTCAAAAGGGGCTATTTTGGGGTCAAAAGGGCCTATTTTGGGTCAAAAGGGGCTATTTTGGGTCAAAAGGGGCTATTTTGGGGCCAAGAGGGGCTATTTTGGGTCAAAAGGGCCTATTTTGGGGTCAAAAGGGGCCTATTTTGGGGTCAAAAGGGGCCTATTTTGGGGTCAAAAGGGGCTATTTTGGGTCAAAAGAGGCTATTTTGGGGTCAAAAGGGGCTATTTTGGGTCAAAAGAGGCTATTTTGGGTCAAAAGGGGCTATTTTGGGGTCAAAAGGGGCCTATTTTGGGTCAAAAGGGGCTATTTGGGGTCAAAAGGTGCTATTTTGGGGTCAAAAGGGGCTATTTTGGGGTCAAAAGGGCCTATTTTGGGGACAAAAGGGCCTATTTTGGGGACAAAAGGGCCTATTTTGGGTCAAAAGGGGCCTATTTTGGGTCAAAAGGGGCTATTTTGGGGTCAAAAGGGCCTATTTTGGGTCAAAAGGGGTCTATTTTGGGTCAAAAGGGGCTATTTTGGGTCAAAAGGGGCTATTTTGGGGCCCAAAAGGGGCCTATTTTGGGTCAAAAGGGGGCTATTTTGGGTCAAAAGGGGCCTATTTTGGGTCAAAAGGGGCCTATTTTGGGGTCAAAAGGGGCTATTTTGGGTCAAAAGGGGCCTATTTTGGGTCAAAAGGGCCTATTTTGGGGTCAAAAGGGGCCTATTTTGGGGTCAAAAGGGCCTATTTTGGGTCAAAAGGGGCCTATTTTGGGTCAAAAGGGGCTATTTTGGGTCAAAAGGGGCTATTTTGGGTCAAAAGGGGCTATTTGGGGTCAAAAGGGGCTATTTGGGGTCAAAAGGTGCTATTTTGGGGTCAAAAGGGGCTATTTTGGGGTCAAAAGGGCCTATTTTGGGTCAAAAGGGCCTATTTTGGGTCAAAAGGGGCTATTTTGGGGTCAAAAGAGGCTATTTTGGGGTCAAAAGGGGCTATTTTGGGTCAAAAGAGGCTATTTTGGGGTCAAAAGGGGCTATTTTGGGGTCAAAAGGGGCCTATTTTGGGTCAAAAGGGGCTATTTTGGGTCAAAAGGGGCTATTTTGGGTCAAAAGGGGCTATTTTAGGGTCACTGCCCCCTCCCCATTTTCACTGCCCCCTCCCCATTTTCACTGCCCCCTCCCCATTTTCACTGCCCCCCCCATTTTCACTGCCCCCTCCCCATTTTCACTGCCCCCCTCCCCATTTTCACTGCCCCCTCCCATTTTCACTGCCCCCCTCCCCATTTTCACTGCCCCCTCCCCATTTTCAGTCTCCCCCTCCCCATTTTCACTGCCCCCTCCCCATTTTCACTGCCCCCTCCCCATTTTCACTGCCCCCTCCCATTTTCACTGCCCCCCTCCCCATTTTCACTGCCCCCTCCCCATTTTCACTGCCCCCTCCCCATTTTCACTGCCCCCTCCCCATTTTCACTGCCCCCTCCCCATTTTCACTGCTCCCCTCCCCATTTTCAGTCTCCCCCTCCCCATTTTCAGTCTCCGCCTCCCCATTTTCACTGCCCCCCTCCCCATTTTCACTGCCCCCTCCCCATTTTCCCTGCCCTCCTCCCCATTTTCACTGCCCCCCTCCCCATTTTCACTGCCCCCTCCCCATTTTCCCTGCCCTCCTCCCCATTTTCACTGCCTCCCTCCCCATTTTCAGTCTCCCCCTCCCCATTTTCACTGCCCCCCTCCCCATTTTCACTGCCCCCTCCCCATTTTCACTGCCCCCTCCCCATTTTCAGTCTCCCCCTCCCCATTTTCACTGCCCCCCTCCCCATTTTCACTGCCCCCTCCCATTTTCACTGCCCCCTCCCCATTTTCACTGCCCCCTCCCATTTTCACTGCCCCCTCCCATTTTCGGTGCCCCCCTCCCATTTTCACTGCCCCCTCCCCATTTTCACTGCCCCCTCCCCATTTTCAGTCTCCCCCTCCCCATTTTCACTGCCTCCTCCCCATTTTCACTGCCCCCCTCCCATTTTCACTGCCCCCTCCCCATTTTCACTGCCCCCTCCCCATTTTCACTGCCCCCTCCCCATTTTCAGTCACCCCCTCCCCATTTTCACTGCCCCCTCCCCATTTTCACTGCCCCCTCCCATTTTCAGTCTCCCCTCCCCATTTTCACTGTCCCCTCCCCATTTTCACTGCCCCTCCCATTTTCACTGCCCCCTCCCATTTTCACTGCCCCCCTCCCCATTTTCACTGCCCCCTCCCATTTTCACTGCCCCCCTCCCCATTTTCGGTGCCCCCCTCCCATTTTCGGTGCCCCCCTCCCCATTTTCAGTGCCCCCCTCCCCATTTTCAGTGCCTCCCTCCCCATTTTCAGTCTCCCCCTCCCCATTTTCACTGCCCCCTCCATTTTCACTGCCCCCCCTCCCCATTTTCAGTGCCCCCCTCCCCATTTTCGGGGTCCCCCCCCCCAGTTTTCGGGGTCTCACCGAGTCCACCAGCAGTTTGGAGCAGAAGAAGCAGACGCAGCGCAGGATCTTCATGGTTTTCCCCAGGAAGCCCACGTGGAACACGGGTTTGGCCAACTCGATGTGCCCGAAGTGGCCCGGGCACTCCGTCATGTTACCTGAGGGGGGGGGCACAGGGGGGGCACCCCGAGATGTCAGGGGGGATGGGGGGGGCTCAATTTGGGGGGGGGGGACCCCCCTGAGCCCCATGAACGGGGCTTGGGGAGGGGTCCCAGGAGGAGTAAAGGGAAGGGTTGGGGGGAAGCCTTGTGGGTTGAGGGTGGGAGGGGGCAGCTCGAAGGGGGGGGTACCTTGGAAAGGGGGGGCACCTCAGAAAGGGGGGGAACTCAGGAAAGGGGGGGCACCTCGAAAGGGGGGGGAACTCAGGAAAGGGGGAGCACCTGGGAAAGGGGGGGGAACTCAGGAAAGGGGGGGCACCTCGGAAAGGGGGGGGCACCTCGGAAAGGGGGGGGCACGTTGGAAAGGGGGGGGCACCTCCAAAGGGGGGGGGACCTCGGAAAAGGGGGGCACCTCAAAAAAGGGGGGGCACCTCAAAAAAGGGGGGGGCACCTCGGAAAAGGGGGGGAACTCAGGAAAGGGGGGGACCTTGGAAAGGGGGGGGGAACTCAGGAAAGGGGGGGCACCTCGGAAAGGGGGGGACCTCGAAAAAGGGGGGGCACCTCGGAAAGGGGGGGGACCTCAAAGAAAGGGGGGGTCACCTCGGAAAGGGGGGGCCTCAAAAATGGGGGGGGCACCTCGGAAAAAAGGGGGAGCACCTCAAAAAAGGGGGGGAACTCAGGAAAGGGGGGGCAACCTCAAAAAAGGAGGGGCAACCTCAAAAAAGGAGGGGGCACCTCAGAAGGGGGGGGCACCTCGGAAAGGGGGGGGGACCTTGGAAAGGGGGGGAACTCAGGAAAGGGGGGGACCTTGGAAAGGGGGGGGAACTCAGGAAAGGGGGGGGAACTCAGGAAAGGGGGGGGACCTCGAAAAAAGGGGGGGGCACCTCGGAAAGGGGGGGACCTCGGAAAGGGGGGGCTCAAAAAATGGGGGGGCACCTCGGAAAGGGGGGGGCACCTCGGAAAAGGGGGGGGGCACCTGGGAAAAGGGGGGCACCTCAAAAAAGGGGGAGCACCTCAAAACAGGAAGGTCCCCCCAAAAAGGACCCCTCCCAAAAAAAAAGACCCCCCAAGAACAAACACCCAAAAAACGACCCCCCCAAAAACAAGGGAACCCCC
>JAUMJL010001813.1:0-63650 GCA_033558185.1 Dromococcyx pavoninus
GGCGGGAACAGGCCAATCCGCGCCTGGAAGGGGTAGGCATGGGCCAATCCGCGCCGGGGAGGGGCGGGCGCTGGCGAATCTACGCCGGGAAGAGGTGGATGAGTGGGCGGGTGCAGGCCGGTAGAGGGAAGCGGGAAGCGGGAAGCGGCGAAGCAGAGAGAGTGGTGCGTTACTGTCCCGGAGCCCAAGTCCGCTCGGTGTCGCTTCGTGGAGACACGGGCCATTCTGGGGACCCGCGGTGCGGGTGGGGAGGTACAGCTGGGATCCCGCACCCTCTTCTCGCTCCACGCGAGCTTGGACTAGGTGGGGGGGCGCGCAGAGGAGAAGCAGGAGGAGGTGTGTGTGGAGAGATCTCACTCTGCCCCGCCTGAGCCAGCCGAAAGTCCCGGCTCCGGTGTGCCGGACAGAGCTGAAGCTGCTGAGAGAGCCACAGCCTTGCTCGGTGCTTTACATAATCCTTTAGCAGCCGCACGCGGTCGTTGGAGAAACGTGCTATAAGGGTGTTCAACCGTGGACGGAGCGTCCAGGTGTGCAACTGCGATCTGTGCCGACTTCTAAATGCTTCTGTCGCCTTTTTCCCCCCACCCTCCTGGCAACTCAATGTTTTTGGTCTTCTTTACGTTTCTGGCTGAGTTTGGCTCTCAGGAGTCTGTGTTACCATGGTGTTTACTTTCTCACACTGAGTCACAGACTCGTTTTGCATGCTGAAAGCACAAAATTTGCCCAAAACAAGCACTTTCCAGGAGTGAATATTTATGGAGTTACTAATTATTCTGTTTTGTACAGTTTGTATGGTTCAGGCTGAAGTTGGGTTGTGGGAAATTAGAGTTGTGACTGCTGCAGCGTATGCAAACCATGATGGTATGTGCAGGACACGGCTGTGCTGAAGTCTTGACCTTTTTCCAGGTGCCATTTCCATGGACAAAACAGCCCCCCTTTTGAGGTGCAAACAAGTGGGATGCCTTGCGTTATCGTCTTTCATAGAGAGATGAGTTTTATGCACATCAGCGCCTTTCTTCTTACTAGTTGGTTCTATGTACCAGTTGAGCAAATAAGTATTTGTAGTGTTTGAAGTGAACACTCAAGTTTCAGTAGCTGGAGTAGGGCATAAATACTGAAGGGTAATCATACGTGTTTATTAAATGCTTTTGTGATTTACAGTTTGTATGTATAAACCAAAACCCAGATGTAGGTGATAGCTTTATACGAACATAATAAAAGACTGGAAGCTGTTCAATAGAAACTTGTCTGTGTTTCCTTCTGCCATTCTTTCCTTTTTCCTACCTTCTGTCAGAACAATTATACTAACTTTTTAATATATGATTACTTGTGTACTTCCTGTCTTTTGTACTTTTGGTGAAATAGCCTTTAGTGTTTGGAAATAGATGGAGAGTGCTCAAAGAGAATTCTCTGTATACTTTAGATTCAATTCTGGATACAGTTCATCTAGAAATGATAGGGAACAAGTGTGATATACTGCTGTCTTTCTTGGTATGTACACTTTTTATTTCATTTTTTATATATGTATTACAAAATCCATTTTACAGACAAAAAGCCAGTCTTCAGGCACTTGTCCTTGAAACTGCTAACTCATGTATTGCAGTAAAGGAAATCCTTGCATTCCTTACTCAGTTAATGGAGATTTCACTTCATGGCTCACAGCTCCTATTGAGAGAGTGCAAAGGCCCAGACTCTGTATCAGTGAGTTCCTCTGTTCCTGCCTGCCCTCCACCAGCTGTCATTTTCTTCTGCACCCATTTTTAGAAAGTGACACTGACTAGTATGTCCTGTATGCTGTTCATTGGCAACTCAAGCCTTGCTGCCTGTTCCCAGCATAAAAGTCTACCTTAAAGCTTCATTAATTAAATTTTTAGGAATTTATTAATGAAAAGCCTTATCTAAGTAATGTAAAAATATTTTTCTGAGATTTAAAATATTTTCTTCAAGGTTACTAGGCTTTGGAATGGCTGCCATGCTGTTTAAAACCAGATTGTAAAAATCTATTGGCAGTTGAAATTCATGATGCAAAGGCCTCAGTAAATAATAGGTTTAGTCTTGCAATGATGGCATTTTCATATCAATTGTACTGGAAAATATTTTCAAATTGTATCTTCATGTATTACTCACAAAAGAAACATTGTTGCAATCTAAGCCAAACAGAAAGAAACTGTTTTATTCTCTCAAGTAAATTAAAAGTATTTTTGGTGTTAAATTTTCTTTTGTCTTTTTAATATAACTCTTCTGTTTCAAAGAAAATATCAGTAGCAGCTCTGTACACCAGCTACAGTTTCCAAAACTGAAATGATAATGTTTGAATTAATGTACACTTGAAGTCTGTGGAATTACATGGATGTATGAAATCATTGGAACGTATAGGGCTGTGGGACTGGGATATTCAGAAAATAAAATGAAAGTGAGAGTTCTGACTGGCAATCTGAAATAGCTGTGTTTGAGAAGGCTGAAGATTACCCTTCCCCGCTTTCAGCACGCAGTGCTTTCTACACAGCTGTTTGAGTTGCTCTGAGTCAGCTTCTGAACCTCCCCTGGTTTTTAGAGTGTATTTAAAGGAACACAGCAGTGATGCCCGGTTATAAACTGCTGGCTCCAAATCCAATTCATAAAATTCTGAGGTGTCCACAGAGAATGTTGTGAATAGTAATTTTATGCCAAGCTATTCGCGCCATTAAATCAGAGCCCTCAGTATGCAGTCAAGTATTGATTCTGCAAAATTTCACGTGTTTTTCTAACTTGATTTGGAAGAAAGCTCATTATCATTCATGATCATTATTCAAAACGGAGAAGCAACATTCTGGAACAGATTTAACTTAAAGTCACATTTGCAGTTCTTTTCAATCATAGAGATTTATTTTCTGTAGCTTCTAAGCATCTTTTTATGCAGGAATGAGACCTTTGGAAAGAAGAATGAGAACATGATCTATCATTAACTTGCAAAATGCTGATCAACTTGGCTTGGAGGTGTGGTGCTTCCAGTACCAGGTTGCAAACAAGTGTTTGCTATAGGGAGTTGCATTGTTGCCAGTAGATGAAGAGTTAACTATAGCTCTGGTTTCCCGTTCTTCTGTACAGCTGCTTAGAGGCCATGCAGCAAGAAATCCAGCTCTTCTCAGAGACAGTAGAAGGAGTATTTTAGACAAGAGAATGCCCTAAGTGAGTGAACCCTCGTCTGGGAAGGCTTGTGGAAAAAGGTTATGAACACTTACTTTTATTCCTTTCTTAGAATGCAAATTTTTAAGGAAAGGCCCTGTTGTCTCCAGCTGTGCTTATATTTACTGCTGTACCATCCCAAAAGTTTTTCAGGGTATTTCAACTAGCTTTACATCCCAGGCTAAGGCTGTGCTCTTTCAAGTGTGTGTGGAATTAAGAATAAGCACTTGGACTGTCCCAGTAAAATAAAGTGAGTTATCCATATACTTCAGGTTAAACTGTATGTTTGTATGCTCTATGGTCTGCACTAGCTAGTTGCTATCTAGCAAAAGTGTTCCCAAGTATTTTGCTTGGCAAATCCTTAAATACGGTAGCATTGGTTATCTCAGTGGCCATCTGTCACCTTCCTTCCAGAGCAGGATTTGAAATTTGGGGATTGGAACTCAGAGATTAGTTGGCGAGATCTTCTTTTCGAGGGCCCAGAGCTCGATTTCCTTCAGCATACCTATAAATACGTCATTACAGTCTTTCCAGGCAAAACTATGTGCATGGGTATGTGCAGGCAATGGATTGTTACAACTAGCTCTGATTCATGTTGTTATTTTAAAAGCCTTTTAATTAAATCTCCTGTCAGACAATCCAGTGTGATGGTGTTGCAAATAAACAATGTATTTTAAGAAGTTTGTACACACAGGCACACCCATGGACATATACACTGATTATCATAACTGGTAGTCCAATGAAAATGTATCAAATTTAGGTCCTTAATTCTGCCTGTGTTTTGAACTGTCATTTTGGGTGGAAGCAGTGCTGGTTTGAGGGCTCATCAGCAGTCTTCCTGGCTCAGTAAGATGCAAAGCATCCCTTAGGGATGTAGGTTTACAACTAAGATTTCAAAGTCAGTCAGCATCTTTGCCATAATGACATTTCCTTAGCGAAAGCTACAGAATGTGAGCGTATGTGTATTTATTAATCTGTTCTCTGTGCTGAGAGTTTGTTTGCACTTTATGTGTAAAAGGGGGGGAACATCTTCAGCGAGGGGATTGGATTCATAGTATGCTTAAATATAACAAATAGCACTTGTATTTACTGAAATGCAAAAAACCCCAACCCAACCACCACCCAACCACGACCACCAACAAAAACCACTGTAGCCTTTCTACTACCACTTTCTAAATGTTTTTGTCTGTGGCAAACCATGCCTTTGTAAATTCCAACAAGCGCTATCCTCAGTGTTACAGTCTTCGGTAAAGATTTTTCAACACAGCATTTAGAAAATAAAAGGGAGCTATTTCTTTATGAAGTGTTTGCATGCAAAAGCGAACACCTGGAAGCTTGAGTTCTTTCAGAAATAATTCCTAATGCTCTGTGAAGGGAATTAAACAAACAAACAGCAAGGTATATTCTGTCAGATTCTCAGCAGTCTAACAAGAGTTACTGCATGCTAAGAATCAGCTGCTCTTGGAAAATTAATGAATGTGGCAGCCAGAACAGCATAAAATGTGGCCAAGAGATGTAAGCCAGACATATAGGCTGTAGCAAAGAAAAATGAAGAGGATAGGGAAATCTCCCCGTAAATCCAAGGCGGAAAGGGTAGACTCTGCCAGGGTTTCTGAACACTTTGTCAATGTAGAATACCTTCTGTAAGAAATTGGGTTTGCATCTTAAATTGTAGTTTTATTCCCCCATAATTCTATTCTCCTTGGAGAATAATAGCAAAAATTATTTTTATCTTTTCATCTATCTCTGCTGTGATTTCACAAATGGAAACAAAGAGCCGAGTCTGCCAAACAGCCTTTTCTCCGTGGGCTGCTAGCAAGTGCACTGACACCCATTGTCTGCAGATCTGCCCTCTCAAACAACACTTAGTTTCAAACTATACGTGTTCAGGGGCATTTTTAATTCTGCAAAAGCAGAATGAGTGCTGCTAGGAAGGAGGAGTCTTAAATACTGATTAATTATAACCAATCCTTCTGCTCCCCGGTTAATGAATGAACTCAAGTCCCATGCACTTGTAGATACTATTAATTTCTCATGTAGGCTATGTGGCTTTTGTGTGTAGTTGTTTCATTTTTTCTTAACAGTTTTTAGAGCTGCAAAGGAGACTTAAAAGAGACATCTGGGGTTTTTATGTAATAATGTGATTCCCAGAGCTGGATCTTTGAGGGGAAGAAAATGAAGTAAGACCTGAGATAAAGTGATAAGCGTGGGTAAGCACACAGAAGAGGCTGTTGTGAGCTTTAGAGGGATATGTTTTTAGTCATTTGTCTTTTTGTTTGTAACATCAAAAAGTTTTATTTTTTTGCCAGGAGATGAAATAAATGGTCTTACTGAGATTTCAGAAGTATGTACTTTCATGTTAGGACTTGTGTCTACCTTTGGGAAATGTACTGCCTTTCCTATAGCGATCGAGCCGTAGTGGTCGAATCAAAGCAGCATAGAAATGCCTGTGATTTTTCCTTGTGCTCTTAGCCATGATGGTAAAGGCGGCGGTGCTTCTTTTTGCCACAGTGAAAGTGACCTTAGAGCAAAAGCTGTTCTCACTGGTCACTGTCTAGAGCAAGATCTGAGCGTTTCCCTGCTTCTGCTTAAGGATGGACCACCTTCAGTGACCTGACTTGCTCTCCTTCCAGTGGATCTGACACCACAGTCACTAAGCACAGACTGTGCAGCAAGCTCACTTAATCCTACCCAGCAAACACATGAGCCACAGTTTGCGTTTCAGTCTGTAAATTGTTCTTTTGTTTTGCAGGCTTTACTGAACACAGTTTTATTTCATGTGACTGTGCTATTTATGGAGGAGTAAATATTGCCGGGGGTCTATTTAAAAAGGCCAATGACCTGGATTTTTTTCCATTTGAATTATCTCCAAGAGTCAGACATGTTTAACAATTGATTTTTTCCCTTGTTGCTGTAGACTGCAATAATTTCTAACATATTGAAACAACACCATCTAAAATGACAAAGATTTTGAGAGCAATAATACTTCATGTAGTATGAATGTGACAAGATAGTGTGCGACCTTGCCATTTTTGGAAAACATGAATTCCATCCTGAATTACCAGTTATCAACATAGCATGTTTTTAGTCTCTAATATTTGTCTTTTCATACCGTTCTGGTAACTTCAGTTCATAACTCTGCTTTTTTACTTTTATTTATTTACCTTCTTTTCCTCAAGGGTGTTTCCATGTGTTATAAATAAATAAATAAATAAAGTCTATTTTCAGAAAGGGAGGATTTAATCAGAGCAAATGTTCTTCTTGCTGTTCTTGCAATCTAAATAGCACTATTGCTGTACTAATTAAGAAGCAGGAAGTTAAATATTGTTGAGAAAATAATGCTGTATTTTCACCTTCAAGAAAGAGCCTTGTGAACACAAACAGGTAGCCAAATGTCAGGAATATTAGATATATTTGAGTATTCTTAAAAGATGAGCCAACCATATTTTTTTAATACATAACATTTTTAACAGTATGAAATTAGTTGATGACAGTAAGTATAATGGGTTGCAACCTGAAAATTTGCTGTAGACATATTTATCTTTACCCAGTCTTGTAAAAGCATGAAAAGATGCATTTTTTTATACTGAATGGCATTTAATATGTGTTCTAAAGCTTGTGAGGTTTGCCATGCCATTACAAGGTAACCTGACTTCAGTCTAAAGCCAGCTTTGGAAGTAACAAACTGCTTCTCCCCTGTACACATGGAAAAGGTAGACCAGGATGAGATTCTTTCAGTCCAAAGCCAACATCACACCAGACCATATTTCTTCAAAATCTCATCTTTACCAGGGAAGGAGCAAACTGGACAACACTTAAATAATTCAACAACCTCATGAGGTACGTGATGAGCACATCTTTAATATTCTGGCTTGACCAATACCATGCCATGGAATAGCCATGCCATGCAAGCCGCCAGGTCCTACTGGTTCTGCTTAGCCCTTCATGAAAACGCCAAGAAGCAATGGCAGAACTTCGCTTTGCACAGACAGTTAGTTCAAGGTGTTGGGAAAAGTATTGCACATAGCTACTCAAACTAATGGAAATTTGCATTGGCATTTCTTCAAATTAGACAAAACTGAATCATTGGAAAAGATATTTTTACAGAGAGTAAAGACTTTTTAAGGTTTTCCACTCAAGCCCACCACTTATTACTTCGACTTTCTCATTTTTAGTGTCCTTTTTCAAACATCAGATTTTAGCAGTAGGTTGTTTTACATTTTAAAAAGACATCGTCTTCCTTGTGTCAAAATTGTTAATGTGAAATGAGCTGCTGTCAGTGACACCTACAGCCTTCATTAAGATGAGCCGTACAAGTTCTTTTTCATTCTCAGTTGTAACATATGTTTTCAGTTCTTGTTTATATTACTAAACAAGAGCTTTCAGATTCTAACTCAAACCATCTTTCAGAATTAAATTAGCTAAAGCCTTAATTAGCCAGCACTGAACAGAACGTATTGCAATGACTACATATGCTAGTCTGGTCTATCTCTTAGTTAAAAAGCTGCAAGCTTTTAAGGAAAGAAAAAAATCAGACCATTATCTATCTTAATAGGCCTCAGAACTGAGGTGAAGCAAAATAATTATGGTATAACTAAGCACCTGCTGTAAATCCTTTCTAGATTATTTCTTACCAGTTAACAAGCTGAAACATAAAACAGACCTTAAGGGAAAAATATGCTAAACTCTTTGGTTATGTATGCCCTCATACACGGCTGTCTCACATTCCTCTTCCGTTTTTCCCCTCCTGTAAAAGCTAGCGACCTGATACTTCTCTACTCTAATTTTTGGAGACTGTAGAACTGCCAAAGTCGTCAAAGTTACATTGATAGAAAATATACCAGGATTAACTCCTCAAATGACCTTGAAGGTCAGATTTACTAATTATAAATGTAGATTTCATTTTTTTCTGGAACTAAAATTTCTTTTTAAATCTTAAATTTTCCTTTAAAAAGCCCAAACATTAAAGTGGATGTCTGAAAAGTAAAGGCATCCGTTTTCTGACAGAACAGATAGGCAGCAGAATTTGAGCTGATCTGTAAGTAAAGTTCAATGTGCTTCTAAGAGGACTGCTTTTAAAAACAATTCATGATCCTAATATCCTTGCCACAGTTAAAAACATTAAATACATACTGGATTAACACTATACATTTACACTTACACACTAACTTAAGTATATATATTTGGTGTATGTCTCCCACAACACCTCTTTCCTTTGGCCTGGGACATCTTGCTGACCAGCATCCAGCTTCATTGGTACTTCCTGTCTGATTGCTTCTAGTGTCCTGCTACTGTGTTATGTTAAATGACAAATTCATATTTAATTTTATACTGTATGTTCTATTCTAGTTATTCTGTTAAGATTAAATTGAATTCAAGACAGTCCCTTGATTTGACAGAATAAAAGGGCTTGCAATGTTCCTTTTCACCATGCCACTCTTTGCAATGTTATCTGCCTAAGAACTGCAGAGTTCAGTATCGGATCTCCCAGATCCATGCAGTACTTAACACCAGAAATATCCAACAGAGATTGATGCTGTGTCCTTCTGTCAGTTACTGAAATGATGTGTATGGGTCCTGTGAGCAGGGTATCCCACAAAGCACCCATTCTCAGCCTTTCTGTAGCCAGTGCCCACTGATGCTCACTCCTCTCACTGTGCCCTGCTGGACCACACACACTGCATCCTTCCTACCCTAGATTCCTTCAGCATCTTTGTGCTTCTTCTTGTCACTGGTGCTGCTGCCTCCCCTCCCTTTTTCACTTGGGTGGTGTTCTGATTTCCCACCTGTTCCACCGGCTGCAGCCAGGATGATTTCTAGGCCCAGCTGTAAAATTCACCTGAATTTGTCCTGAACGTTCTCTGCCCAGAGCTGACATGAGTGCCACAGGATTTATCAGCTCACTCTACATCTTACCTGTGTTACAGACATTTCTTTAGTTGGGTAACAGTACAACAAAAGATAGCATTGTGCCTGGGTTTACTTTCCTTGTCTTAAAGTAGTGATGATTGAGAGAGCTTTCATAAGGAATAAAAATGCAATTACCTTTTCCACATGATGCATTACTCTGTCATTTCATGCACCACCCACTTGCTACCCCACTGCATGTGGAAGCTTCTTGTCTGGGGAGCCACGATGAGGAGCAAGTCTTCCAAGCAGCTTAGAAACTTATGAAATAGGGGAATATTTAATGGCTGATAAATTAAGGCAATCAAGGAAAACATAAGTAGGTTTGTACATGTATTACTTTGTAGATTAAAGACATTTAAAGTGTGTTTGTAACGAAAGAACATCAATGCACCTGAGCTGATACTTGAGAAATAGTGTATGAAAAAATATTAGGTGTTCTTTCAAAATAATCCTCGGTAAAACAAGCTGTTCACTGATCCCAGAATACTCAGTGCTATTACTGGTTTGAACTGTATGACATTAAAAAAACACCCAGACACTGCAACATAGACTTTATTTCTCCTGTCTAACCTAAAAATGATTACTCTGACTTTTGAATTTTTCTACCTGTTAAGAAGCATCACTGGTAAGTTTATGAAGTGAGAAGAGAGTTTTGGTCCCTGAATTTCTTGTGTAGTGTGTTTCTATTCTGCCCGTTCCAACAGCTGTACTGGCCATTGATAAGGTATTGTGCTGTGAAACATATGCCTGTTTTTCCTGTGCAAATTGAAGTGTTGAGAAAAAGAGGGAGAAGTAGTTAAAAGATGTTATCCAGTTTTGTTCAGTACAGGCAGAGTCAACTATTTTTCTATGTTGTTGTAATGAATAGAAGATGGGATTACTTCTTATGACAGCTTCTCCTTATGTTACTGTGTTTTCAAAATAACGTAGACAAATTGCTATATATATTTGATTTCTGTGGCTGGAAATGACCCATTCATACCTCTGAATGTTTGTTCCAAACCAAAAATTGTTTTCTATCTTCAGCAATTTTTACCACAGATGTTTCAGAGGATCTATAAGTTCTTGGATTTTTATTTAAAAAGTGCCTTCACTCTAGTCCAGTATTGAATGTCCTGCTGTCTACTCATACAATTACTAAACTCTACAAAACTGTATTGTCACTTGAATGTCTTTTGTGTTTGTTTGCCTTGCCCAGCAAGGTAGTGGGGATTTCAAGCCCTTGCATTTATTTCTGCAGTTTTGTTATTACTATTGCCTACCTCTCTTTTCAGGAGAAAAAATAAAGGATGACATTTCAAACTCATTGTTACCAAAGTCTTACTTAAATATCTGGGTTGATTAACTTGGCTGGTCAGCTGCTGTTTATGAGATTAAAGTAGGCTCAGTCCTGCACTCTGACTTAAAGAAAAAAACTCTAAAGCAACCCTTTTAAGCAACCTTTAAAATCTGTTTGAACCCAGGCGTGCGGAGTGGCCAGTGCGTACTACATATCTTATGAATTTTGGACAATATTACTATGAATGTCATATTTTTAATGTGGAACAGACTGTCTGCTGACTGGGTCTATACCTCATACTTGCCAGCGTGATGAAGAGCCATTAACTTTAATGGCCGTAACAGATAAAGTGGAACATTCTCAAACAGGAAGGAGGAACAAGAATTATGAGAGCGGCAGTTCCAAAAGGACTCACAGAAGGAGTAAAAGGGAAGATTTATGAAGTCCTCCAAGGGTTTTGAATGGGAAAGAAAGGAAATTTTTTGAAGCAGGAGAAAAGAGATCTGATTCAACTATGAGACCCTACCATATCAAAGGAGGGCTCCTTGATTTTGAGGAGAAACAGTGAGATGTAAGAAGACTGCAGATACGCTGAGGATTCCTGCCATATTGCCAAATAACAATGTGGAAACCAAGGCTTGGAAAAATATTGTAAAAGTTTACTATTCTGTGCATGACTGTGTATTTCTTTTGCAAGCTAAGGATGGAATCACTTGTTTTAGAGTCCAGTACAAAGCATGACTATGAACACTGCTTTGCACAGACACCCAGAGGCCTACGCACAGCCGGATCCTACCCAGTGCAGGCACCTGCCTGAAACATCTGAGTGTTAATCCTGATAACCCAGGCATTCTCTAGTCAGTGGAGTGAGCTAGGCACTCCGTAGTGGAAAGTATCTCAGGTGGGCTGAACCGCTCTCTGGAGACTGCCTGTCTCTCTACACTGACTACAGAAGTAGCTTACTGTAACTATTACCCTGTGTATGCGGCTGGCTGTGACCAGGCCTTTGGTTCTAAAAGCCAAAACATCTACAAAGCTGCAGCTATAGAAAGAAATTCATGAAGATCACCTGGAACATGAGACTATGACTATACTTGTAAATTAAACAGTGCAGGTATTATTCCCAGGTGCTGGGACTCTCCCATCTCTGTTGCGATGTTACTGGGATGGCACCTGGCCCAGGCTGACCTTCCCAAGCCCTAAGTGTGCCATGCACAACGGGTGCCCTGGTTTTAAGGTTAAGAGTGTTTTCTTAATGCCAAGAACTGATTTCCAAAGAGTTTAATTCATCAGAACGGAATTATACTTAATCTATGAAACACTTGGAAGTCAGCTCACGCTCACGCATTATGTTTGTGCAGCCTACAGTTACTCCTTGGCCAAGTCACTGTGTTCTCCCAAACTGCAAAACCTCTGTGTGCTTTGATTCCTTTTGTCTGACTGCTCCTCCCCCAGAGAGGGATGCTTCTCAGATACTGGCTCTTTGTTTCTAATGCATTAGAAATAGGGTGCCATAACCCAGCCACTCAGTAATTTCCAGCAGTAGTATTGTAGGTCTGAAGATACTTGGAAGTCTATGCAGATGACAAGAGGAGACTGTCAGCAGCACTTGGAGGAACAGGGTTATTTGTTTTATAGCTAGAATATTAGAATGTTCTGTTCATCTGAATAATAATATGGATGTTATTTGAAATATTTCTCTTTTGCTAGATAATGCAAAGTGAAACTAGTTTCCATTAATTTATTAGTTTTTCTCCTTTGTTCTTTTATAACCATCATAATTTCTAATAATTGTTTTGGCCATTTTTCTCAGCTCCATTACATTAAATAAGTTCGTCACTTTCACTGAATATATACTGATATAATTTAGTTGAAGATCTGGAAATTTCTTCAGTCATTTTTCTCTTTTTTTTCTGCTCCCCTCCCAGCTTTATTGTATTACTGTTTTTACTGACCACTGATCTCTTTTGACTGCAACAATTTGTCACTGTAGGAATTGTAGCACTATGTGATGTAGTGTTGGATTTAGTTCTGTAGACCTGAGTTTAAATTCTTTGTATTATTTTCGTAGGTCATATCATGGTGAGTGTCTTTAATAAGGTTGCACGCTGCTATCATTTTGCTGCGTCTAAACATTAATTAGGCCTTCAGAGGAGTAAGTAGTTCTAATAAGTTTAAGTGAATTTTAGTAACTGAGTGAAAAAAGGGATGTTTTATGGACCAGATAACCAAAACAGTAGGAGCTATTTTCTAATGCACAAGCATAGGCAGGTAAAGAGGTTTTATTAAGTGTTGTTTGGTAAAGGTTTGTGGTTCTGTGAGGAAGGGCAGAAAAAACAGAGAAACTGAGATAGGACAGTAAGAAAGTGATTGTCACAGCCTCCAAAGTATCGATAGTCTGGAAATGTTAAAAATAATTAAAAAAAAAAAAGACCTTTGGATAGTGTGCTGCCTATAAAAGGGACTGGATTTGAGAGCAAAGCCTGTGTCTCCTGCTGCATGATTCCTTTTGCATTCAAAGTCACAGGATTTTTTCCCCTTCTTTATAAATTAACAGAACTGAACACAGTAATATTGATTTTAATTTTTTCTTCCACAGAAAATAAACCATACATTACTGATTGTAGTTAGCAAATAGTTAAAAGAAGCAGGATGCTGCCATTCAGATTCTGAAACCTTCAGTTTCCCTTCCTCCCCAGGAAGGCTGGGGCCCAGCTCTTTACCAGGGAGTGCAGTGACAGAGTGAGGGGAAACAGTTTCAAGCTGAAAGAGGGGAGATTTAGATTAGATATTAGGAAGGAACTTTTTGCTATGAGGGTGATGAGGCACTGGCACAGGTTGCCCAGAGAAGCAGTGGAATCCCCATCCCTGGAGGTGATCAAGGCCAAGTTGGATGAAGGTGTCCCAGCCCGTGGCAGAGGTGGATGAATTAGATGGTCTTTAAGGTCCCTTCCAAGTCAAACCATTCTATGATTCTCCGAGTTAGTGATTCTGGGTTTCCCAGGGGCACATTCTCCTGTGGTTGGTTCCCTAAGGTGTGCTGCTTTCCTCATCATTACAGTAGTTCTGTGCAGAAGATGCTGGATGGAGAAGGTGAGGAGATACACATTTTTACGATGCTTTCTCAGTTAGAAGATGGCATTGTCAGCTGACTGCAAACTGGTGCTGGTATGCTCACCAGATTTCTCTTAACACTTCCTTCAGTGCTAAGGATTTATGGCTTCATGAGGCACTTGTTCATCGTCATGAGAGATAACACTGGAAAACTACTTATGCTCTTCAGTTTTCACTCATTTCTGCATGAGCTAGAGGCCTATAAGGGTCTAGTTCAACACAAAATTTCCAATAGTAATAAGGCACTAGAATTTTTTTTTCAAATGAGAGCTTCAGCACGGTAATCTACCGATTATGTGAGCATCAGAAGTTAGAATAGTGTTATGTTGTCATGCTGTAATATCAGTGTGACACATTTCAAAGTATCAGACATTAAAATATTGGCTTCTTGACAATTTCTTGCAAAATTCTCTGGTTTTGTGACCTTTAACAATGATATTTCATCTGTAGATTAATTTAAAGAAAGGAACAACAACCTACACAGCTGAACTAATGGATCCTGGTTTCCTATGACAGGTGTACGATATCCTGCAGCAGGTGTCTTCTGTGGGTTCTTATGACCTCCTCAGTGACCCAGTGCTCCTGTGGCCTGGACATAGATGATGCCATGGCTGGCTCTGAAGTCTGCTGCATGTTGGCCAGCCAAAAGCCCCACGGCTGCTGAGCTCTTATAGCGATCTCTTCTGACACTAGAGTAATTGCTGTGGTCTCCCCACCACAACTTACGTGCTGATTTGCGTTGTATTTGGAAGAGCTTTTGTCTTTAATACCCTTGCCCTTCTGACAGTTGTGGCTAAAACTGGGCAAACAGACTCAGGATTTGTTGTAGGGGTACATCTAATGTACATACTAACAGATGGTGTGATTGCACAAGTCCCGTTTCCTTGAGAAAGCAGGCAAAGGTGTAGCTGCCATCAAGTTTTTCTGGGAGTAATAACATGACCTCCATTTTACATACCAGCACATCAGTCACTCTGACGTTGGAGGCAGCAGCCAAGGAGACTTAAAGGAATGCAGTGGTAGGACACAGCTGGCCATAGGGCCCCAGATGTTCAGCCTGACCCCTCCTGTGCGCTCAGCTGTGGGTTGAGCTACACCTCACCCATGCCCAGCTCTAGCCACCATGCCCTCCCTCAAACCAAGGAGCTCCATGGACCTGTCCCTTGGCTTGCACAAGATTTGCACCCATGATTCCCTTGCAGCTCCAGGGTCACAGATGAATCAGGCTCCAGCTCTGTTGGGTTCAGTAATGTTCCATGTCAACCCCCCATACTCTTCTATGGGGACCAGGAGAGGTCATTAGCCAGATGTGGATCATCTTTACTGTGTGCCCAAGAGATAGTGACTTCTCAGCAGTAATAATATCCTGATGCTCAGGGATAGTCTCTGATTGGGTCACTGCTCTATGCAGCACTGTGACCCTCCACTCCAGCATGGAATAGGGTTGTGTTTTTCAAAAAGAAAAGGAATTATCAATAGTGGGTCATAATTTGGCTACTCTGCTGTAGTGCTGTTTCTGCTCAGAGGTCAGAAGAAAATGAGCATGAGATATAAAGAATGCATATTTTACAGGGAAAAATGCAGCATTGTTTGCAAAATAAACTTGTGAAACTGCTTTATTTACAAAGTTAATTTAATCCATCAGTTAACAAATTTTTCAAATTTGCCATTACAGCTCTTTCACTCATTACAAATTCCTATGACTCTTATTTATCAGGCAAAATGTACAATATAAAATTTACATAATTTTATTACCACCATCTTTTTTGCAGAAGTCTTCTCTAACATGGTTTGTTTTTAATGTTTTTTTCTCTTGATTGAAGAATTGTAAAAATATAATTGTACATGCTTCTTGTCAAAATGAAATTGCCAGCTAAACTGGATTACACCTTTCACACAAGTAAAGAGCCACCAATCCTCTAAAGAGACAACTTGTTTTACTTTCAGGGAATGTGTGCTCTTAAATCAGACCTCCTAGCTATTTT
Source organism: Dromococcyx pavoninus (assembly GCA_033558185.1). Taxonomy (NCBI): domain Eukaryota; kingdom Metazoa; phylum Chordata; class Aves; order Cuculiformes; family Neomorphidae; genus Dromococcyx; species Dromococcyx pavoninus. Next base: position 15,454 of record JAUMJL010001813.1, read on the forward strand.
AAACAAATGGGCCTGATTTGTGGAGATACACATGCTGGATACCCCAAATAACCCTGGTTTGTGCAGTTGTTTGTTTTTCATTATATGGTTTTGCCAAATGTGTTGTGAGACTAGCACTATTTGTGAAGTTTCTTAATTATGTAGTTACTTGACTACATAAGAATCATTACCATTTTCCAAATGTGACTTGTGGAACGACGATGCTTTATACAGGACAGAAACCTCAATTCCATATTATAAAGACTTAGTCTACGTGCCCCAATGAAACATCTTCAAGCCAAATCAGCCTTGTCTGCATAGTATATAGAGCTACTCGTGCAAAATTTGATGCAGCCACTTACTCAGTTGGTTTTGAATGACATTTTTCTTAAGTCAGAGTGGACAGTGTGGAACTTCATATCTTTTAGAGACATCGTAATGTGGTAGTTTTGATGTAAAAATCCACCCTTTCTTTCTATTTCCTGGTTTATCTCTGTGGCAGGTGAGAAGATACAGCTTTCACTGCTTCCTGCTGCCAGCGCCATTGAGGACCAAACACAGGCAGTAGCAGTGTTCCCACAGGAACCAGGAGCCAGAAGTCAGTCTTACAAAATATTTTTCAGTAAGGAAAATTGCAAGGTAATTGAGTTTTAGATCCCTGTCATCATGTCTGGGCAACACAGAAGTAAGAATTGATAGCTCAGAGGAACTGTCTGTTTGAATACCTACCCATGCCAATCAGTAAGAGCTTGCATCACATCTCTGATACCTTCACAGTGAATCATCACTAGCTACGAACTGCTAGAATGGGCAGAAATGGAATTTTAAAAAAGGGAACTGGATTGTATTTTTAGCTGTTAGGTCAGTTTGTTCAAAGTCCAGAAAGTTTAAATGCAGATAGAAATTTGCCATGATTCACAGTGTGTCCAGCATTAGTTCCTCATGTTCTGATGAGGACCTGCAGTGTTAATATAATATCCACTTTTATGAGAGGAGAGTAAAGCAGCTGGACAACAGTGCTGCTGAGTATTTCTACTGAATACTACTGGTCTTATCTGAGTGGTTTTGTGGACTGAGAGAGTGATGTGAGGTCTTTTATGGGTTTTTTGCTTGTTTTTGTGATTGCTTATATTACTACCTTGCAATATTTTCCTTTTACTTTTACAGTTGCCCATTTTTCTTTATAAGTGATTTTATTTTATGATATAACTCCTTCTGGAAAGCAGTTGGCCTCCCTTCTGTGATATGGCATCCCAAAGCGTTGTGTTAGCAGTTGAAAAGAGGTGTGAATTTCAATACCTCTTGGCTGCAAGCCATTTTTAAACAAATTAAACAAAATCCTTGGGCTGTGCTCACTGGCTTGGCATACAATAACTGTACTGGAAAGAAACAGATGTGATTCCAGGGCCCAGATTAAATAAACATGAAAGTAGTACTCCTACCCATAGTAGTGACAAAACACTGTAATGTTTAATATTGACATCTTCTATCCATCGATAGTGGTGTGGAGAAAGCACTCTTTATTGAGTGCTCACTTGTATATTGGCTCAGGCAGGAGAATCTAGGAGCCAAAGTGGTTCCTTTTGGCATATTTGTTTTTCATGAAGCCTGCATCTGATGGTGGAGTTCTGAGATGCAGAACTCACCTGAGGCTGCCAAAGACCCCTTGCCTTGGGCAGGTTTTCTACAAGGGCTTGAGAACCCGCACTTATATATATATATCTATCAGACCTCAATACGCACATGGATTAACACATGTGGCTGCATGGATTCATAGAAATTAATCTTGGGCACATAAGTAAGGTGCTTGAATTAGGGATCACTATTCCCTCTACAGTCAGTGGAGAGAGGCAGTTGATAGATGGGCTGAAGCTGCATTCTTGCAAACTCTCAGTGAACCAGAGATGATTCGGTGTCAATGCTTAAGAGACTCAGTTAAATGTTTGGAGTCAAATGAAGTTGAAATTTCCTGCATCTTCCGAAAGATGCAGTAAAAAGAGAGGGGAGAAAGTAGAAAAGTGACTGCGTCACCTTGGATGAAAGTCTATAGTGCTTTCATTGAGCAGACAGTATATGCACAGTCATGCTAATGGCAACTAGGAATTTCAGCAGAAAACTAGGTGAGAAGCAATACAGGTTGGACAAATGGGGACATGACTGTGTGAGAGGCCTCCTAGAGTCATGGTCAGATAAAGGCAGAGGAAAAGATGATATGCCAGACAAAGATGTGTCTGGGTTGTTCAGCTGGCGTCATGTTTCAACTAAAAATTGTCTTTTTATTGCTGCTTTTTCCTGGGTTTGACCGGTAATAATTGGAAAATAGGTGGAGAGCTGCTGAGTAATGGGGACAGGAAGACAGCCTGTGGCAAGAGAAGAGAGGAAAGGCCAATGGGATAGCCACTTGGGACGGTATAGAAAGATACAAAGCAAGCCTCGGTTCTGAAGCCAGAGGGTGGGGACGCAAGGGTGGGAAGCCTCTCATTGCTACCCGAGCTGGGACTGCTGGGGCAGCTGGGGAAGCTAAAGCTTGCTATACAGGCACCACACCTCAGCCTGCTTGTGAGACTGTTGGGGCAGGTGAGCAGCTGGAGCACTGGCAAGGAGGCCAAAAGCACATCAACATGTCTTTGTTCCTGCTGCAGATAAGGGCAAGCATGTCATGCCTGTTTTGAATTATCAGGGCATCCAAAATGTTTGCCAACCCTTTGCTAGTAGTTGTATTAACTCAAAATAGCACACTTGATAATTGCCGAACCTGTAGGTAGACCATATGTTTTGGTTATGGTTTTGATACAGTTTGTTCTACTAAAATTTGTAATGATGCTATTTTTAATAAACCCACATAAACATAAGAATGAAGCGACTGATTCATAGATTTGAAAGTTATTTTCTTTTGCCCAGGATTGTTATTGACTTTTTTTTTTCTTAATTATTTCCTGATTTTAGCTGTGGGTGTTGAAGTCCTCTGTAGCTGAGTGATTTATGGGGCCCAATGGCTTTAGACAGTGGATCGTCACCTGTTGAACTTTCTGAAAGTTCAGGCTCTTTGGGTCACTCTCTGGGCCAGTCTTTATGAATTATGTAGGCTGTCTTCCATTTTTTATACTCCTTGGTTTGAAATTTGGAATAGTGTTCCCTGAGACTCAATTCTCAGCAGTCACTTATTTGGGTAACTCGGGACTAAAATGTCATTCTGTTGGACATTCAAATTGCATTCAGATGAAGTGGTTTTCTTATCTGCCTTAAAATTTTACCTCTGAACCTCCTAAATCCAGGCTGCAAGTTGTCAGTGTAAAGTGAATCATCTTTGTATCATGTATTTAGTCTTGTAATGAATTTCTGTGGGTATATCCAAGACAAGGCTTCCTTCTAGAACACCAGGTTATGTTAAATATTCTAATAACATTTTCTCTGTTTAGAGATGAGGAAAACTTTATATACATACATATAAATCTTGTGTGTATCTGTACAAACCTTATATAGCACTTATGTACTGCTTAGACCTCCCAAATTAGGCTTCTTTGCAGTTTAAGGGATACATAGGATTCACAAAGAGTGGTCACTTTAGTTCCTAGGGCCTTGAGGTCCTTTGATTTGTGAATCAACATATTTGCAAAGAAAAGCAGGCTGGTGTCAGCAGCAGCTAGTAGAGACCAGCTGCTTTCAGCCGGTAAGTTCACTCATGAACATAAGTAGGATTCTTTTCATTTGTGGTTGCTGCTAATTCACATTCTAGTTACTCTTTAAAGCTCAGCCTTCCTTTCAGCAAGCCAATTTTGTTTTAAAATCAATCCTGATCCATGTGACCATTATCATAAATAACAACCTGCAGCTGGGAGAGTAAGAAGGGCCCAGAAACAGAGAGCACCATGGTGCCAACAGCTCATGAAGGTGCACTGCAGATCTGCTGGCCATGCACTCTTCTTCAAGGCACGGTATGCCTGTAAATATCACAAAGGGCAGGTTCCTCCATAAATGGCGTCAGCAAGATTCTGTCACAAAGCCCATTCACTGAAGAATTTTCTCTCTTCACATAAAATATAAACAAAAGGTGAGATTGCTGAAAGATAAAGGCTTTTGCTCTAAGACTTGCTAATTTTGGTTTGCAGACATCTCTGAGTTCAGAAATGAGTCAGATGGTTATTGTTTATTCATCTGCTCTGCATTTTCTGCTGTCTTAATTGTTTCAGTTGTAGCTGGAAGAGTTACTTTTTTTAAAATAAAGGCTTGAAAGATGAGCAACTAATTGCAGCCTTCACTCCTTTGATTACAAAACAGCAGTCCGGACAGGGCTGGCAGCCGTATTAAGGCCTAGGATGATGTACTTCCCTGCAGTGTCTAGAGGGATCATCCAAGTATTTAGTCTGTAAGGGATGTTAGAAGAGTTGCAGGGGTAGTAACATAGGGATACTCAACAGCAAGGCCATATCCCAAGGCCTTATAGCGTCACTGCACATGGATGGACTCCAAGCTCTGCCAGCTTCTGAGCTTGCAGGACTTGGGAGAAGGCAGAGCTGGTCCACAGAAGTGCTCCAAAACTACCTTCCTTTCTCCCGAGGACTGGAGAGCCTGGCTGCAATGCATCATATTCCGTGATTTATCTCTTCCTAAACAAAACCAAAAAAACCCCACCATCCTCTTTTCTGGTCTTTTAATGGTTTCTAGTTTTGACAAGGAGTCTCTCCCCTTGCAGCTTTGTCCTACTCATGTGAAAATGGAAAGACAGTCTCACAGCAACAACCACTGATGTAATATTTCCTAGGCACATGTACGCCTGTGGCAGACATCACTGTGGTATCTGAATACCTCATAAAACCATTACTGCAAGCTCTAGCTGCTGATGTTTGCCTAGAAGTAGGTTTAGAAAATGTGATATATTTGGGGGCTACCTGAAATCTGAAGTGACTCACAATAACGCCTAACTTGCTTGTGTCATCCTCCTTCTTTATGCAGCAGTTCAGTAGTTCAGTGTCTTGTTTGCTTTTGTTATCAAACCAGTGTGATAGAGGTTCAGGCTTTTCTACAGAGATTTCACATTCAGCCACAACTGCTCATACTGTAACTGTTCCTTTGATAACAAGTGCTGTTATTGGATTGTTTGCTGCCTCTATCACTGTCACATAACTGTACTAGATGTCACTTATCATTGGACTATATTATTTTTTTTGGTTACCATTAGATTTTGTCACTGCATATCCCTGTATGATTTTTTATTTTACTTTTTTTTAATAGCAGCAGCTAATGGTTCCAGTGAAATATAGGGGCTGTGGTTTGCATCCAGCATGCAAATCCATAAAAATAAGTTGTCCCTGCCCTAGTTAAACAGCTTACAGTGTAAATAAATAAAAAAAAGAGCAGCTGATGGGGAGAAAGTTAAGCCGTTTCTGTACAACTACATTTCTGACGCCACTAGCATTTAATGTCCCTCCCAGAATTGTTGGCAGTATCAAGATGCTATGAGAGTGTAAGTGCCGGTTCCAGACAGGCTAGAAAAGAGGGAAAAGTAAATTCATCAGTTAGCCAGAGTTTCTCCTTATTGTAAGATGTACACAAACTGTAACCCAAGTATCACACCGTCATTAAGTCCTATCCACTTACCGACTTCATTAGTTCAAGGATTGTGGTGCTTTTGATCTTTGTGATCTGGGTCACTGCAGGATTCAGGCTAATGTTTGAATCAATAGAGGGCTTCGGTTTCCTACTCCTACCACTGTGTGTTCTGCAGTCTGTGTGTTCTGCAGTCTGTCTGTTCTCACTCGAGCTGGGTAAACATGAAGTAAGATTTTGAAGCTCGGCTTTTTTTCTGTAGCAGTCATGCCAGTTCGCTTCTTTCCTTGGTTCGCCTTTAGGTTGTTTAAATGACCAACACCAAGTAACCAGGGATCCAAAACCCACTATACTCAGCACTGTGCAGCCTTTTGTTTCTCCAGCTCCCAGAAATATAAACTTGAAAGCATTTCAGGCAAAAGTGAGTTTTCTTGACTGGGATTAGTTCACTGGGTGATGTTTTACAGCAGGCTGGTACCTGCCCCATCTGCAAGGAGGACTCGTGCTAGAGAAGCAGTGGGAAAGATAGGTGTACACATGTAGGTACCTTATCCAGTTTTGTGGGGTGGCTGTTAATTTCTAAATCAAATATCTGATAAATCTAAATGTGCAAGAGCCCCAGAGAGAAATTGTGTGGGGAAAAGTAAGGTCTGTACTTAGGGAAAACTCTTTGCAATGGAAAATAGGCTGGTGAGGCAGTCTGATGGTAAGAACAAAAATTATACGTCTCTCGTGTTGTATTCATCTCCTGTCTTCCTGTATGAAAATGCAAGAATAAGAAGGTAACAGTATTGCCTAACATCCACCTGTCCTGCTGGAATAACTGGGCTTGTGTTGGCTGCCTGCTGCAGCTGTTTTGTTAACTGATCTGATAGGGAAGAGGAAGAGACTGTTGGAAGGGAAACTAGAATTTAGATGATCAAACCCATCAGTTTGATCTGAAAGTGTTGCAAGAGGACTGGGAGGAGTCCAGCCTGGAGTCAAACCTGGGAGGTGGTTTGGAAGCACGCACAGAAGCCCAGCAGAGAAGGCAAAGTAGGCGTGTGATAAAGAGAAATACCCCCAAAGAAATACCCTGGGAGAAATGATAGAGAAAAGAATAAGCAAGTTCAAGTAAAGGTGACTTTAATTGAAACTTATACCTAATTGGCACTGAGGTTTTATTAACAGTAATGTGATTTTTATGTTGCTGTATAGCCAGTAAAAACTGCTGTCTGCATACAGGCCTGTAAAAGAGTTTATGCCAGTATACTCTGTTTTGCTTTATGTAAGTGGACTAAGATATACCAGTGTAATTGCTACTATGCCAGTAAGGCATTATGCTGCTCTGTGTTAGCATAATTAAAGTAGCAGAACTTGTAAGCATAGGTGAATCCTTGAAGGCCTTGGAATCTTGTTTGGACTCAGGCAGAGCTGCTGGTCTCCTTTGTATTGCATTGCTTTGTAAAAATATTTTTCTGTTTCGCTTTTTGCACAGAAGTATTACTTTATTGCCATATAATCCCTCTCGGAGAACTGCGTGCACTTAACAGCGTGTGCTGGTTTCTTTCTGAAAGGTTTCTTCTTAGTGTGCAGCGCTGCGGAGGCTTTGAAGAGAAATCCTGGATCACTTTTTAATGAGTTGTGGAAAGTGAACTGTGGGAATAAGTGGACTTGGCTGGATGATAACTTCCCTAGATCCTCTGGGAGTTTTGAGTGTCCGAGCGATGTTAGGAGTACAATGTTGAGAGTACAATGTTAAGAGTATCCCAGAAACGTGAATTTCCTGAAGGAAATACAAATCATCATCACGCACATCCTAAACCCAATCAGCTCCTGAGATTTCAAGCATTTACACTGTATCCCTTACTTCGAAGGAAACGTGTGAAGGCAATAGTTAGATGATTCACAATGAAGTCCAAAAATATTATAAGGCAGTAAAAATATGTTGCAAAACAATTAATAACATTATTAACCTGTCTAAAATACTGTAACTTCAGCAAAAGGTATGGGGGTAGATTCTGACCTCCCTCCTCCTTTGAAAAAGGCAAAAACACTGTCCTAAATGCTAGGGAAAAGAATAGCATAGGATTGTCATGCCTCAGCTCTCGGGAAAGATAAGCTAGATCCAGAAAGTATGAGAGGCATTTCTACACACGTCAGTGTGGAGTGGGGTCATACTTTTCTCTGAAGCCCTTGAAATGCTTTGTTTAGGGGGACTTACAGCAACAGAAATCAATGAGACATTGGCTAAGAAACTTGTGAAGTAATTGGGATGATTTTAGATGGAGCAAAAATACCTTGGGGGTTATACATATATGCACAACCATCTTCCTTTGAAGAGAGTGAGAAATGGCTTTGTTCTGTGGTCCAAACACTGCTAAAAGCAAATGGATCCACTCTTTGCTCAAACGAGAAGGATCCTGCTTCTGTAAGCAAGAATATTGGGATTCTGCCTGGGAGGTGCAGTACGGCTTTGCATGTTGGGAGACTGCTGAGTGTGCAGCTGGATAACTGTGAAAAGCTGGGTGACCACAGACTCATTTCCACGTATACTACAGCATTCCTTTGAGAGGAGAGGCTCCTAATAGGTCTGTTCATAATCAACGTGTGAGCATGCAAGCTTTATTACCTGCCCCTGCCAACTCACCAGGAAAGTATGCCATTCCTGCACTGACGGATATGTAACCAGGGCTGTTTAATCATCATGTGGCTGTGCTGCCAGAAACACTGGCTCACTCTGTCCTTGGGCTTTTCGTTGATGTACACAAAGCAGGAACCTCTTTCTCCTCTGGATTACTACTGGTGTTATTGCAGCTCCTGGAGAAAGAGAAGGGCAAACCAGGAAAGAGTGAGGCACTCTGCTTATGAAGAAAGTTGAGGAGGCGCTGATTTTGGTGCAAGTCTGTGACTTACAAAGCCTGTGCCTGCAACGTGTATGACTTTTGAAATATCATATTTCTAAAAAACCCCTCATTTAAAGGACTTTCTGCAAATGTTGTCCGTTATAATAGTTTAAAGGGCAGGGTTTAAACAGAGTGTTTTTCTGTGCCTCTTCCCAGGCTGGCAAAATAATGCTCTGAGACAGACCCACAGTGTTGCCATTTCAGTGCTGTGCAGTAGAAATCTGATTAAGGAAACACTATTAGGAGCTTGAGAAGCAAAAAAAAAAATACAGCAAAAGAAAGTTGAGGGATTAAGAAGGAAAAAAGACCACGAACCTCAGCCAAACCAAAGCCACAGGAAATGGAGTCTGAATGCAAGAGAAGGATCTAGACAGAAAGGGATTTGGCAGGAAAGAAGTTTTGCAAGGACTTGAAGGAGAAATATAAGGCTTAGTCCCACAAAACTCGTTCTTGTGATAAGTCTTTGCCCCTGCAAATGATCCCACTTGCAGGATGCTGCTATAGTTTGTGGGTCTAGCATCATAGAAAAATACCATCTGGTAAAAAAAGGTAACAGCACTGGGAAGGGAACAAAAGGTAAGATCAATGTAATTTTAGGGAGGAGGGATTGCTTGATTTAAGCTCTCTTTGGCTGGGCAGCAAGGCTCATAGCTACAGAAAGAGGTAGCAACTGTTCTTTTCCAAATGGGTAGGGTGTTTGTTGGGAAAACAGTGCCTCTGGTTGTGACAAAAAGGGATACGTTTCGCATATGCTTATTTGCCAGTTCTTCTGTTTCCTTCAGGACGCTCCTTGCAATGCTGGATTTCTTCCCAGCCTCCTGTAGATTTTGGAAAGCATCCTATTCAGTTGCCATGTAGAAGGCTTTGAACTTAAAATGGGAATAGCTGAAATGCACCCAGCACTGTGGGGACCCTGACAGCCCTCTCCCCTTTTGTTCCTTCCCTGTCAGGACCACCAGGAAGCTGGCAGGTGCTGTACTGTTACTGGCAGCACTGGAAGCAAGCAGAGGTGGGATTTGCATCACAAGGTGAAAACTTTTGAAGACAGAGGCATGGGTGTTATTTGGAAGCCAGTGCTTGTTTAGTTTTGATGATGGAATTGAATCTTTTTGTGGAAATGGAGGCACTTGCCTGTAGGAAAGGTTTAGCTGTGCAGTGTCTGATGAAATGACACCTGTCCCACAGCCATAGAAATGTGTGGAAAGGCTGCAGAGAGATGTAATCCATTACTGAGGAAAAACAGGTAACATTAGGATTTCTTTGTGAAAAATCAATAAACTACCTTCCCTTCAAGGAAAACACTGATGAAGAAAATGCCATCTGTGCATCAGCTCCCCTCTGACTGTAAGTGTGTCTTAAGTCAGGAGAAAAAGATTACAAACTACTTAGCTGATAAGCATGAGCAATTAATTTAGCTGGGGCATACAGTAGGTAAGTCTTATATAAGTGTGAGTTGTGTGCAGCTAAATCTGGCTCATAAAACAAACATAACTTCGGGCAGCTACTCAGCGAAGCCCTATTCTGCTTCATACCAGCTGGAAGCATAGTCATGGCATTGATAGATAATGTATTTATTTGTCAGTATGTCTGATGTTTGTGCGTAAGGTCTGAACTAGAAAGACAAAGAGATACCCTGGAATATGGTTAATATCACCATTGATATTCTTAGTACACCCAATGCTGTGTTTACCTATCACAGCATACTTCAGAAGATCCCTTTCTCACTACCCTGAGAAGCTGCATAAAGTTGTTGGTATGAGAGGGCATGACAACCCACTTTCTTCACTTCCTTCCTTACACCCTTGCATAAAGCTGTGGTCACTCTCACAAAAGAAAACATAATGCATAATAACTTTTTCCTTCTTTATAAAGGCTTTATGAGGCCTCTTCCTTGATTCAATAGAGTTAGGCTTCAGTTCTGCTAGAGAGACCCTCACGGCTACACGGGAACTGCAGAGCTGCAGAGGATGGTGTAAAGCACTGCGCTTCATGAAGGAAGGTGTAACCGGTCAGATACGTCCCTCTCACAGTTTGCCTTGGGGTGGAGGTTAGAACAGCAAATTTCAGTAGTGATGTAAAAAGTATCCTTTCAGCTTATGGAGATGTCTTGTGACATCTGAAGTAGCTGCTCTGGAATAAAGGGTGTCTCACTAACAAGGGGTTTGAGCCACAAAGGAAACTTAGACATCACAGGGCTGAACACTGCATTGTTGGTGGGTCTGTGGAATTTTGGACACCCAAGATAAGAGCTTTGTTCCTCTACAAAATATCTTGGCGAGAGAGAAACATCTGAGTAAAAAATGTGGCAATTTAAGAATAGTTGCTTTTGCAAATTTAACACAAATATACTTACCAACCTTTTTTTTTCTTTTTCCCTCCAGTGTGTATGAGTAATAAATTCTTTCAGTTTTGTTTAAAAATCAGCTTGGTTCTCCTGGTCAGGAAAACACCTTATTACTAAAATTCTAGACTTTGCACAGAGATGATGGACCAATTTATGAGTGGAAGGTACTGATCTTAACAAATTCATCCTTAAGAATATACCAAGATACTGACCCAAGCCTAGCTTAGGGAAATATACCTGTCTTTTCCTTCAATAATGTGGAACAAAAGAGTAGATTTTAGACTTTTGAAATGTTTAATTGTCGTCTTTGATAATAACCAGTGGACCCTGTTTGAGTATCTGAGTGAGGGAAGTGTATTGCATAACTTGGCCTCTTCCAATCCATTGTCCTGTTTGTACCTCCCCTAGGTTCATGTATCTTCCTGGAAGAGCACATACGCTCCTGGCCAGATGATGCACCACTGAGCTGACAAACACAAACCTATCCAGGAGACTCATGGGCCTGTCTCTTGCTGTGCATCTTGAGGATGCATCTCCATATATTTTAGAAAATGTTTAGGTACTTGTTCTACCTCACCCACCTGGGGTAGAAATGCTGGCATAGTGCAGAGATGATAAAGCAACTCAGGAAAGGAATATCACATTCAAGAAAGTAATCAAATTCAGCAGATTATCCAGGATCTTTTTTTTCCTTTGAGATCTCCTTTTCTGGTCACTCATATTCATGTAGATACACAGCTTCCAGGAGGAGAAAAAAATGCTCCATTGAAGAGAACAGTAGGCAAGATAATTCACTGGGAGCAGTCACTGACAGAAGTTGCAATGAAGTAAGTACTCCAGCTTCCTGGTGTTTAACTTCTAATAATGTGCATGGGCCGTGTCCTGATAAGTGTAAAGAGATCTTGCTGCTACACCAAACTGGGAATTGTTTGAGTCAGCAGCATTGATTATGCTTTATATAAAGCAGTAATGTCACCCAATATATCATGAAGGGGAGGATGATTTATTGAAGTAAATGATGCAAGAGGAATATTTGGGTGCTGTTACAACACAGAGGAGGGCCAACCTGTTGCTGCTTGTGGACGGATGTGTCAGAAGTGCCCTTTGCCCTTCCACCACATCTGTCCAGGAGACAGCCACCATGCCACAGGCCAGCTAACCTCACTGTCTCTCTAGGTTTTTTCCTAAAAAACAAGTATTAGTCATGTGAGAGGTTTGTTAACTTGTATTGGAAAACCTACATAATTAAGGACTTTCTAAAGCACGCATTATATCCATTTAAAACTACAAAGCATTTGAAAGGTCGGTTGTCAGGGATTTATGAAATGATTTATTGTGTCAGTGACCATTTAGATACTTCATATCAATGGATTATTTTTCTCTATCACAGGAAGAACATTTTTTTTTTATCCAGGACCAAAACCTAAAGTCATTATTCAATTTGTTACTTAGGCAAAATTCTCATTAAAGACTTAAGCGTTAGCTCAAGGCTCAATAGTTCAAAGGAGAATGTATTTAGAACAGAAAACAGCAGAAAGGTATTTGTAAAATCAAACATCTCTCTAAACTCATTCTACAAACACATTAAGACCACAATAGTGCAAACAGAGAAAGTTAATTCAGCCATACTTCCCATCTTTCTTCCATGCCAAGAGTAGATCTGTTTACTCCTTGTGAAGATAAATTTATTTACACTCGCCCAAGATAGCCTTAGCACCTCCCCTCTCACCACTTCATGAGAGGTGAGCCCTGCAAGCCTGCTTTACAACCCTCCTGTGATGCTTATCACCTTGACGTCCAATGAGATCTTGAATAGCCTGTAAGTAAAAACCACTAGAGAGACTGAGCCTTTCAAGTGTGCTGCCAGTGAACAGGTGATGTGGTCACTGAGGGAGCCTAAAATGAAAATAAACAGTGTACAGATTTCAAATTGGCCTGAGGGCCCCCAGAGAGGTATTGAAGGAGTATAGTGCAAACCTATCAGCGAGCATTGCTGATGCGCACTGAATACAAGGTACCAGATGATTCTGCAGGTATGTTTTCAAGTTTAATTGGATACTTTTAAAATATGGAAGTGACTTACCTGTAATATAATATACTTTAATCAGTCTTTAATTACATTTGAAAGTTCCTTAAGGCAGGAATTACCTTTGGTTGTGGTACACATATGGATGACAATTAAAAATTTAGTAATGTATGTAAGGAGAACTGGAAATGACTGTAATTTGCTTAGTTTTTCTGAAGAGTCTTAAAATTTGCTTCTGCAAACTGAGACTGCAGTAGCTCTACATCTGTATGGTGGCGAGCTATCAGATTTCAGAGGTCAGCTTTCAGTGTTACAGTTTCGTCATGGAAATCATACCACCTTCCATCCATAAAACAGAGTTACCTTCTTCATCCACGTATCAAAGTGTAAAAATAATATTATCCTCTGAATTTTCAAAATTAAAGTGATGAACAGGAACAGTCTAGGAAGAGGTGACCTAAGTTTCACTTAGTCCAGCTTCTCAATAGCAAAGAGAGAGAATGCTTTTCTTGAGTAGCCAAACCAGAATGAGGATGAAGCGGTGTAATTCACTTTCACTCAATATAGCCTTAAGATTTTGAAATCACATCATCCAATATGATCTACTGTCCAACAGTGCAGAAAGCTGTTTTATTATTCCACCGTGTATTCCCCCTAGTAAAACTATCATTACCTGAAATGACACTCTTGGCTGTTCAACCAGAGATAAATGTGTATAAATACACATTTTCAACTGCATGGTGAATCTGAGCAGAACTCAAACACTGCTGCACAGATGTGAGGCAGATTTATCATTCAAATAAAATGTGCATTTGTTAGGTAACACCCTACTCAGAACTGTGTAAAAGGCCATCAGCTGTCGTCAGATGAGATTTTTTTTCCTCTCCCATGTACAGCAAACCGTTGTTATGCATATGGACTGTTGATTTGCTTATAATTTATTAACTTGGACAACACTTGCATATTTCAGGCCTTTTCTATGTGATCTGGGAAAAATGGGTAGCAGAGAGAGTAACAGCCTTCAGTATGTGATTGGTGTATTTGAAATACACTATACATGGAATATTTAATGTCCTTTTTGCTCACTTTTTCAAGTCACAAAGGCAAGTGCTTGGGGCTGTTGAAATGCCATATTTTTTTTAAAAAAAACAACTACCTGTAATGCATAATTCTGTCTCTTTGTGGCTGTATTAGCACAGTCTCTAACTACTAGTTTTTGGCAAGTGATTAGATCTATAGGCGATGTCCAGATACATGGAAAGGGATTTTCCCACTCAACCCAAGACAGTGAGTGGGGCACGTTCACAAAACCGCATGATGGTGCCGGGCTCTGGGCTTTGCTTTGCTTGGGAGATCAATGCTGGTGGCAAGTGGTAGACTTCTGGATGCAGAAAAGGCAGCCGAATCCAGAGCCGTACCACCTTGGTTGTGTCCATGCCACCATGCACAGGCAGCCATCCTATAGCTCCAAAGTGTGCTGTGCCTGACCTTCTGCTTTCTATCCCCGATGCTGCCTGACCGTGTGTAGCCTGTGCAAGCACCACCAGCCCAGCTGGGAGCAAACACGGCCAGCGTGCTCAGGCACTGGCTGTACCCGAGGTGCTTTTGCAAGCTTGCAGGAGAGATAGTAAGTGAATTTAGTTTCCAGGGCAGACTCCAGGTCACCCATAATAGGTCACCCTTAACGAACAGCGTTGACACAGAGCTGGAATGGCAACAAGTGAATGAAACTTAGCTCTCTCCTATTTGAGCAATGGAATTTATTCCCAGCTCTGACCTTGTGCAAACTTTGTTACCATATTTATCACTTGGAAAGAATGACCGTGGCGCAGAGCAAGCAGGAGGCCTCCTCAGCAGAAGTGGGTCCCAGCCTGAGCTGAACCCCTATAAGCCAAAATGCACCCAGTGATGCTGGTGGAAGGAGGGAGGAGGGATGTCCTCTGCACTCCTACCTGAGTCCAGGATTGGCACAAAAGGCTGCCAACCCCATACAGCACACAGGGCTCAGAGAGTGGCTCTGCAGCTCCACAGTGTTTCTCTTCCCCCATGCTCTGGGTGCCTCTGAGTGCAGCAGGGCACTACCCAGAGCTTCGTCTCCAGGAAGGAGTGAGGAGAACTGGCCTGAAGTGCTGGTCTCTCCAGGGGTGCCATTGCAGCTGAAGGTTGGCAGGCCAAGGAGGTTCCAACCTTCCTTTCACCCTCACGCTTGAAATCAACAGCTGCATCTCTGAGACACTGGTCTGAGGTGAGCGACGCTGTGCTCGCTCTGCCAGCTTCTCAGGGGACCAGAGGGAAGGGGCATTTCTGCACGATAAAAATCTTCCCTTTGAATCTGTATCTCCTCTTGTGCAAGCAGGGTTACTTGGCTACTTGTACAGAAACTGCCTGGTCCTGCACTCTCCATGTGCCCCTCTCTGCTGGGAATGTACTTAGCCAGAAACAGCAGCTGACCTCCCCGAGCACACAGGAAGCATCGCGCTAAAAAAAGAAAGCAGATCATGTGAACAGAGCTAAACTTCCCACAAGGTGTAATTTTTCTCCCTTTGTTACTTTTAAATGCAAATACATCACGACGAAAAGATACAGGGGAGGTATAAGAGAGCAAGGGAAAGAGCCCTTGGGACCTGTGTGCTTTGCATTCAGATAGCCTGAGCCTAGAGAGATATTTGTGCTAAAGGTTATTTCAAAGTAGCTTAAAGCGAAGGCTTATTCTTACTTAAGTATTTTTGTTAATCAGCTGTGACGCATCTCAAATCATTCACCTCCCTGGGCTTTTCAGAAATAAGTCCGTGCTTTCCCAAGCTGCCACACTGGTGGATGGAAACATCCTATTTTGGTCAAAGGGTAGGTTCTTGTAATAGCAGTCAGAATAGAAGCAAAGCCCAATGTGCAGGCACAGAAGTGCTCACGCTGCTGCTTGGCAACCCGCAGGGACCCTGCCAGAGCCAGACAGCCTCCCAGGAATGCTGGGACAGGATTTACCATGGGTAAGGGCCCTGGAGAGGGATTCCCTGGCCTAAACATGCTTTTTTTCAGGTGATTTTTGGCAGCCCAGCAAGAATATGCAAAGAGCAAGAGGTTTTTTAGTGATTAAGCGCCTATTCATTTGGACTGTGGGACTTTTTCTGGGTAGCTTCAGCAAACCTTAATCAGTATAATACAATGTCAACCATAAAGAAATCATACTGTGAAGCAAACTTCTTTTTTTTGCCTTAATATGTTGACTGAGTGAAATACCATTTAAAGGTCCTACTGTAGTGATCCTTCCCTGGGTTTCCCCTCCCCTCACCCACAGTGAGATGAAAGAAGGAAAGTTCACCATGAAGTATGGCTTTTTTTTGCATCCCCAGCTCTGAGACAGTAAGCCTGCAGTTACATTAACTCTTTGTTTTTTTCTGGAAAATACACTTCCTCCTCATTCCACCAGTTACCTCGGAGCCATAAAGTGCATTTTCAGAGATGTTCCTCTACAGGATGATTTTGAAGTGTTTTGCAAGTAGGAGATGCCACCACCATTAGATGAAATAGAGAGGAATAGCCTCATTACAAAGAAGGAGGAACAAGCACAAAAAAGCCAAATAACTTGCATAGAACCTCCTGCTGGCAAGAAAAGGGTTCAACTCAAGACTCTTGTCCTGTAGGTATCCACATGACTATGGCTACCCTGCTGCCTTGGCTCCTCAGGCTGTGCCTGAGCAGTACATGATGCTTGAGCTGGTGGATCTAAGGACTCACCCACAAGCTGGCTAAACAAAAATCATTAGCTATGATAAGGCGGAACACAGACCATTGCTTTCTGCTATACACAGTAGATATAGAAATGTAAGAGGCTACAACCAATATTTTATTGTATACTATGGTCTGGTGAGCAAACTTTTTTTTTTCTGCGAGTGTTTCAGTCTTTCTTTTTCAAGATGGGGCTGGGTGCATTGTGATTGTGTCAAAACTGCCCAGAGAAAGTAGAATTGCAGCTGAGATTCAGCTGAGCAAGATTAAACTGCTCTTTTTGTTTGTACTGTTTATCTTTTCCCTTGCCAGTGCACTTTCCTGCATTCCTCCAGTGCACTTTAGAACAAGTAAGCCCTTTGAAATGATTCTCCTAGCACGCAGAGAAAACGACCTCGGGCAGTCATCAAAAAGCCAGGCTCAATTTAAGCAAGGCATACTGGCAAGAAAGAACAAAGGTGAAGCCTTTTGCCTTGGAAAAGTGTGAAGCCGACTGTTGCAGTCTGCTGCAAAAGGAGACTTTATTTAGAAACACACTGATAAATACGATCATGTAAAATACCATGGAAAATGTTCAAACTGTACTGACAGATCTCTTTCATGCTAATGATGTACAAATGGTTTGAGTCTTAAATCAGTCAAGAATAACATAAGAATATTTATCAACTGCTTTTCTACCTTTCCATTGGGTTCACACAACACTGTCTTCATCACTCCTCTTGGCATCAGTTCCCCTCTAGAACATGAGCCTCCTGGTTTCCCTGTGCTCTGGCCTTTTGAAATGCTTTCATGAAAAATGCTGTAGGTCTCTCATAATTAAGCACGAATATTGGCTGTAGAGGTATGAAAAATACATTGGTACTTACAGTTGAGCTGAGAAAAAAATGCTTCTAAGATATCATTATTTTCCCATAATAGAGTGCTGCAGAGACTTGCATGTTGATGTTTGATTTACCACAGCATAGCTTCAGTGGTAGAAAATGAGCAATGTGCACATCAACACAAGGCACCTGGAGAGCAGCAAATGTTTTCATGCATCGATCTATCTGATGATTTGATAAATCAGTAAGTCCTGCCTTTAAAACAATATAGAAGAGTATGGGAGGCTCCAATTTGAAGATGCTAGTCTTTTCTGAGTTGAGATTTTTGTTCTCATGAGCTCCCTTCATAGTTTCCTTCAGTGCAAAAAGTTTCCAGTTTGATGACGACAGTGCCCAGACTGGATGCCCAGCCAGAAGGGCAGGTGACAGCAATGGAAACTCAGCTACAGTTACACTTGGAACTCCCATCAGTGGTACCTGGGCTTACAAAGACTCTATGAGGAAATGATACTTCCTGTGCTGAACCTATTTGGAAATAAAAATATGAAAAATAAACAGCTTTGGTCATGCCAGGTTTGGTTGGGATGGCTTCCCCTTTCAACAGCTATTCAGATGCCAATCTATTTTTAGCTTTCCAAATATTTTTACAGCACAGTTTTGGCACACATCTTCATACCATAATTTGGAAGAACTGACTTAAAGTTTTGCTTTTACTTTTTAAAATGAAACCAGAGGCGGAATGTAATGGTCTCTTCAGCCAGGAGCCTGCCATTGACTAAGATTTGCCTTGTACTGGGATACTGAGTAAATATAAATTAGAATCTAACACCTAAAATACAGTGGGCAACAGCTTCTATTAATGTAACCTAATGCTGGTCACTGTTCAGCAGAGACTGGCATTCCTGTGCAACATAAAACTCCCTTCTTTTTAAGGAATTATCTGCTTTACAAGCTCCAGAGAGTTATTAACTTGTTATTAAAGATTTAGAATCTTGTTCCCTTCCCTCCTGTTGATTTCCTAATGTCCTGGGTTTCCTGTGTCTGGGTCTTTAGGTGTTTGAGTTGATATTTGGACTATATGCATTTTCAACAAGTTGTTGGACTTCATTTTCTTGAGTTCAGCTCAAGGCTGAATATTGACAGAGAGCTGCAGTGCCAGTGGAACCTGGCTGATTTACACCTGCAAGAGTCTGGCCCTTTGTCTATGCCACTCACATCATCCATGGCTGGTAGGTCCCAAAACAATCTAATTTTCTGCTCCTGGATAGACGCTTTCCCCTGGCTGCCCAGTGGGACTCAGCAGCTATGTCTCCCAGATCCAGAGCTAACCCATCAGGGGTGTGCTTTCCTCTTCTGTGTGACCCTGTTCCCAGTAGGTCACCTCAGCGTGAAAAATCACTTGTCTCCACAGCTCTGTGCAGGGCCAGATCCCAATTTCGGCTCCCTTCAGTTACCCTTGCTCTATTTAGTGACATAGGCCTTACTGTTGAAATGTTCACTGGTGCAAAAGGTCATAGAATTATATACTCATTATGGTTGGAAAAGACCTCTAAGATCATTGAATCCACCTGTCAGCCCAACACCCCTGTGCCTACTAAACTATGTCCCAAAGTGCCACCTCTATGCACTTTTTGAACACCTCCACGTCCTAGGAAGACAAACCCCTGCTTTCAAACATGACTGCAGAGCCTGCCTGGTAGTTCAGATGATGAAGGCTCCTCAAGGATTCAGGCAGTCTTGAAGATGAGTGGGAAGGTGGGAACCCAAAAGCGCTGATTTCTGATTCCATCACATCCTGCCCACATTGCTGTGGCTGATGTTCCCCTACTCTGTTCAAAAGGAATGTTATCCTTCTGGGTTTTTTTTTGTTTGGTTGTTTTTTTTTTCACCAGAATATGCCATGAAACAGAGGTGATTTGGGGTTGTGAGTTCTCAGAGGGCTGCCCATCAGTCATGATGGATGTGTTTGCCTTGGTTGTTGTCATATGATATCGCAGGAGCAATTGTGATGGTTTATTTGTGCTGTATTACAGTACCTCAACCCAATATGGGAGATTCTGTTCTGGTGTTGACAAGTTCAGTGAGCCACAGTGATCTGATGGTAACTCTTACGCCTGCTCAATGAGAAATTGAATTAATCTTGCTATGACAGTTGGGTTCACAGTACCTTAATGTAGCAGAACAATGGAAAAACTGGCAGGTGTCAGAGCAGAAAGGGGCTTTTCAAGAAAGGATAAATCATCAGCAGTGCTATAGCATATTTAATAAACAGACTAAGTAGTTGAAGGAAAACTGAGCTACAGCCAGGAGTGTTCAGGAGACCACTGCATGCTCGAGCTTCATATAATTAAATAGCTGCCCTGATTCACCCCAGAGGTGGTTAATCTTCAGCAGCCTCTCTGCTTACAACAGGCAAAGGCAGCCTGCAAAGGGCTTTGGTTAGATGCAGAAACCATGTTGTCAACAAGAATAATACTTGATTACTAAGAGCTGGAGTCCTGGCCAGGAACAACACATCGTGAAGTGCACACCCTTATGATTGGAAGGATAATCTATTGATAATCCAGTTTTTAGGAAGAATAACTGGAAAAGCGGTCTGTGAGAAGACAAGACTGTATTTTGCTGGGCACTGTTGGTGAAAGGATGTATTATCGCAGTCCTTGGCACTTAATAATTGAGTGCAATACACAAAAATAGCCAGGCAAGTTGCAGACTACGCTGAATGGGTTGAAGGGTTGTGGGAACATATTCTGGCACACCCTTGTGCTGTGGTGAGACACATGATGAGGGGGAATGGGAGAGAGCATTTTGGGGGGCCCAGGCAAAGGGGAATATATTCAATTCCACATAAACCCTCTTCTCTCTTTCACTCAGGATCACTTTTCTTCATGAAGTAGAAATAATTTCCATTAGTCAGTTAGGGTAACACTTTTCTAATGCGCATAATGTGGAAATGTCTCAGCTGCAAATCTATGGTCACCCTTAAACGCTGGGAAAAATCTTCAGTATATTACACAATGAAGTATTTGTAAACACAGATGACTTGAGTTTATGAGGAACTTTGGTCAGCTGAAAAATAAACCAATCCAGGATTATAACATGACAACAAAGAGCCAGACAGAGGGGACCTGCCTGCAGCTCTTAATAAAACCACCACTACTGCGAGAAAAACCCAGGCCCTGTTGCTGGAGCAGGTAGGAGAGCAGGTACCCCAAGGAAATTAGGATAAAGAACCGCTTGGTTGGCTACCTGGCATATATACAATAAGAAAAGACCTATAAAAACCAGTCATTGTGGCACAATTAATATCAAGTTAGTCGCCTTGCTGCCAGAACAACCAAGGCATGAATACTAATGCTGCCCTCAGCTGCCATAGAATTTGTCTCTTTGCATAAGAGCAATGAAGACCTTTTTGTCCTTAACTCGCTTATGCTGGGACTAAGCCAGGAGCTCCAACTGCACCTGCAATCAGACAGGCTCTACCTAGCAGCACTGAATTGCAGCGTTGCATTTGAAACTCACTCTTCTCCACCTTCCATGGAGAAAATGAAAAAGGAAGCTGCACACACATTCTTTGGTAGGAGTGGCCCCAAGGTGGTGTCCCTGCTGGGTGTGCAGCAATCAGAGAAATTCACAGCAGAACATGCTTTTCTGAGTACTTGGGCTGTGTGAGCACAGCAGAGAACCCACAGGGACGCCCCAAGGGACCGTGGGGCACTAATGGGGACAGAAAGTAGGCGGTGATGGCATGGGCAAAGCAGGGCAGTGCTCCCACTGGCAACATGGGTCTGTGCTGACATTGGTGGGAACGCAGGTGCAACCTGAGAGACCCGCTGGGCCAGGGATGTGGCAACCATAGGAAATACTACCCATCACCATAGGCCTGTATGCGGTGGGAAAGTGGAGAAGGACAATATTGTACAAATCCAGAAGTGAGCAGGAGTCTTCCTTATTCAACAGGAAGGCAAGGGCTCTGCCACCAGGCAGCAGCAGCAGTTCCGTCAGCCTTGGACGAGCAGCAGCATGTCAACAGCCAAAACACAGGTTGTGTTATGCACTGCTGGAGCTGTTCTCAGCGTCGCTGTTTGCTACCTAATATGGCTGAGGGTGCTGGGACAACAAAATTACGAGATTAATTTTCATGTAGAAAGTTTTTCTGCTGGCTTCATGCTTGAGAGTATCCTTGGTTTTATGTAACACCACTCACCCCGCAGTCTCACATCACTTTCTCGAAGGATCGCCTACATGGCGGAGATAACTGTAGAGCTGTGACTTCAGAACAGCCATTTCTGAACAACCTTGTGCAAAACCAGGTTTATTCTGAAACGAGAAAATCTTATTCTGGTTGATCTGAATAATCTGTCAAAATTGATTCCTTTCCAAGAGTGGGTTAGGTTAAATTAGATCAGGTGGAAGAAGAGTGCCCACACAGAAGGACTGGGAACACCTCTTAATTGGGGTGAATTGGCAAGCATGGACAAATCCCAATGCACAGAGGAAAAAAATCTAGAGTATATAGATAGGAGTCTGATTCAAAGGCACAACAGAGGCCTCCCAAGTCCTACTTTTTTCTTCTGAGCATGTGGCAAATCTGTGAAGTTTAATTTCTCCTGTTGGTTGCATTTCTTATGCAATGTACTTTGTTCTTTCAGTTTTATTCTTAAGTTGATTATTTTTCCCGTTTACTTCTGCAATTGTTGGCTTTCTCTTTCTCTCCAGTCCTGCTTCTTGAAACATTTGCATGTGTACAAACACCTAATTCCTTATGACGTAACATTTCTAGTTTTTACATAACCACCTTGCTGTCAACTACCTGCAGCAAATCAGTCTAATCAGGGATCACTGCATTTGTCAGTCACATGTTTTTTCCAAGGATGCAATGGGTTTCTTGATCTCACTGTATACACACTGTGACCTCCTCCATCAGTAATTCCATGAAAATTATCAGAACAAAAATAATGGTGACACTGCATAATTCAGTAATACTCGGACAGTATCTGCTAAACTCCTGTCAACACAGCCTACTTTGCTGTTGCTGCAGCATACAGTGTAACTGGCTTTACAGTCCTACCAACTATTATTAGCTTGGGTTTTAGACACTTAACACCTTTTGCAAGAATAGGAATGGAAAAATAAACTGAGATTTTATCATAATGATTTTAAAACTAGAAGAATAAAACCCCAAACAAACAAGAACATATTGATATTTTGTTGTACTTATAGATAAGTCAACGTAAGAATGATCAGCTTAGTCTTTGCCGCTTGTGATTTGCGTGTCCACCTTCTCCTCTCCCACGTTCACAATACGATGTGTGAGCACCCTTACAAGGCAACCAGAGAACTACATACTTTATGAGCCAAATGAAAAATCCAGGCATGGTACAGAAGTGGGTGGTTGAAGATACTGTACATAGCAATTCAGCCATCCTTCTTTAGACAGGAGGGGAAAAGTAAACCATAAAGCTGAGTCCTTGAGGTGAAGGAAAGACACAGAGCAGCTTTATGTCAATATGAGTGGAACTACTGCTGTGGCACCTTAATGTGAAGGAATGAAGCACTTCCTTAGCTGAGTCAGGGAAATAAAGCAATTCATTTTTTTTTCTTTTTAGTTAGTTTCCCCAAGGAATTCTTAAGTCATTGCTGCTACCAGAAGAAATGCTTGCCAAGGTTTGCTGACCATGCACCTGTACAAATCCTGGGAGTGCCTCTTTAGTTTTGCTAAGCCTTATTAGCTCAAGTCACTGTCAAACTGGTATTAAACTAAACTGGTTGACTGCTCATAGCTGAGCATAGTGAGAGGCATAACTTCCAAGAAAAGAGTAGTAACAACTATTGGAAACACTACCGTCACAAACTGCCATGGTCATTCCCAACTCCACTTGGCAGTTAGAAGTTAAACACTGAGGACAGAGACATGACATCAGTAGGCAGTACCACCACCTGCATGGAAAAACCTGCAAGATACATAAGGTGGGATTTACACACATACATAGGATTTAGAAATATCTCAGAAGGCTTAGTTTGTTTATAAAAGATGGACAGAGTGTCTTTAAATCCCTTAGGAGGAAAGGTAACTCAGAGGTATGCCTTGATGGCTCAAAACGAGCTCAATTCCTTGAATACTTTGTTCAGCAAGTGTCTCAGGTAGACAGCACTGGTTACCTTAAACCACTTGACATATGATTTGGCAATCACAATTATATCATGATAAGACCAAGGCATTTCAACATAGAAAAAAATAATTTTCAGTTCACAGTATCACAAGGTTGGAAAAGCCCTCTGAGATCATCGAGTCCAACCTATGACCCAACACCAGCACCCACTTGTCATTTAAACCATGGCACTAAGCGGCTCATCCAATCTGTTTTTGAACACCTCCAGGGACAATGACTCCAGCACCCCTCTGGGCAGTGCATTCCAGTGGCGAATCACCCTTTCAGTGAAAAATTTTTTCCTAATATCAAGCCTAAACCTCCCCTGATGAAGCTTGAGACCAGTTAATTCTCTTAGGTTCTGAACCAGGTTGATGTCAGGTTAAGATGAAAGAAATTATGTCTGGTGGTCTATAAAGCAAGTTGCTCCACTAAACTAGTAATACTTGAAAGGAGAAAATTTCACATCCCCCCACAATATTTTTCATCCAAGTAGTAACCCATTAGTGTAAATTATCTCTAGGTAGCCATTTACAAGATATAGGAGATAATGGCTTGGCTGCAGAACATTTCTGGAGGAGGAAAATTTTGTGAAAGAAGTGGAGGAATATGAAATCCCATTGTTAAAAAGTCTGATGACTCTCATGTACTTCAAGAGAATCATAGAATTACCTGAGTTGGAAAGGACCCAAAAGGATCATCGAGCCCACCTCTTATGGTTACACAGGAAACACATCCCCTTTTTCTGTATGCAATTTGTTTTTTACCAACTGCATGGGAAAATCCTCCATGAAAAACTGGCTGTAGCCAAGACAGGTTGTACCCTACAATTTACTCTAACAATTAAAATAAAGACACAATTCAATCCCAAACCTACTTATTTTAGGTTATGTTTCTTCTACCTCATCTGTGTCAACAGTCAGAAGTAGGTTAGAATCAAACTAACAGAGTTTTTGTATTTCTGTTTTGCACAAGAAGCTAGATGTAGTCAGATAATCACTCTTTAAAAATCCATTTGTTTTAAACAAGAAGCATAAAAAAATGCCTGAAGCACTACATTACTTTTCTCATTTTCCTAATGACATCTCCTCAAAGATCATGGGACGATGGCCAGTAGTTCAATAAACAAGAGGAAGTTTTTCTGGCCCCTATACATCCCTGAGTGCTCCTACTAAAAGACACAACTTGATGATGACAACTTTTTTAAAAAAAGCACACTCGACGTTTATTTTTGCTTTGTAGCTGTAAGAGGCCTTTCACAAAAGCCAGTTTCTTTCAAATCATTTATATCCTTGCAACATACAACCTAGAACATAACATACAAACCAGCACATTCTCCTCTAATCCCTTTCAGCTACCACAATATTCTATGCTACTGGAAAGTAGGTGGGAAAATTTCAGATGGAAAACATGAATTGGTTGGATCACATCCCCTTCACATACCTCAATTCTTTTGCAGTAGGAAAATCTTCATACAGATTAAGAGGTTTGGTTTTGTTCTTTTTTATAACAACACCTCATAAGAACTATTATACCAGAAGACTGAGTAAATGCTCTGACCTAAGATATGGATCTTATACTAACTCCTCCTGGGGAAAATATGACTGAGAAGTTCGTGTCATTGGCCAGCAGGACAGTGATCTCATTTCAGTGACCTTGTTCTTTCAGCATCAGGGATAACTTACAATGCCAAAGCATTTAATATTAATATGTAAATTCTGTCAAGTGCTTTCTAAAACGTCAAGTGCCCCTTCCCCACTTAAAAAACTATTTTATACATCCAGGATTGTAAGTGTTATGAAGTTATGTTATAAGCACTTATTAATGCCTTAACTACAGGCTGAATCTGCCAGAGGTGACCGAGCAATGGGCTGTTATGGGTTGCCTATTTGGGACAGGTCAAACTAATTTTTCTAACACACCTTGTCAGTATTTTATCTGAGAGAAGTGACAAGCTGTTGGCCTCAACAGCTGTAGTGCTGATAGTTCAAGAGCCAGCTCTGCCAGTAAATATGGAAGTTTCCAGACTGAGAGAAGCAAGAGGAGTACAGGCATTCTGTATGTGATTATACTTTGTCTCCTCTTAGACTATAATCACCACTGGATGGCCACTAGAAGTCTTTTATATTTACTTAACACATTCACAACTCCCCCCCTGGAAGGGAGATACTAGAGGAATAACTGTAGAAACACCATTCAGCACAAAGGGGCTCAGATCTGCCTCCACTAAGTTTCTCTACACACATTGCAACACTTGCTTTGCAGGAGGGTGTAATGATTTACATGTTATTCTTAAGTAGAGGAAGTTTCAACAGCAGATTAGTAACATACACTGAAAAGCTATACGTGCCTGTCAACAATGCACAGGAGAGCTGTTGCTGTCTTTGGCCTGTAACGGTTGTCATGCAAAAAATACTGTTTTCCTTTATTAAAGAAATCCAACATCTGAACTTATCATAAGTATCTGTAAGTGTTGTGTAAATTTTCCACACTCAACTGACTTCAAGTGTTAACGGCTTTAAAAACAGGGGAACAAAAGTCCAAGTTTATGAATGTCTGACAAACTATGTAATCCTGGCATGGTGTTGCTAAATCTGGTCTTGATACCACAGTGTCAACATCCATCACGAGCAACTGCTGCATGCAGCTTCAGTGTGTGGCTTTCTGTGGAAGTATGTGCAGATCTTCCTCATGGAAATTGAAGTGGTTGCAGCCTAGAACAAACAAAACCAACAAGAAACATTTCTAGGTTAACCGTTCACATGCTGTAGAGTCTTAGAAGTCGCTTCCCATCATTGCTCCAGTTTGATAGACTCCTAAATAAGATAGTAATATCTTGCTATAATCTCACAGATAAGAGGCTTACTACCCTTTAGCCAGGAAGCACTGGCTAAAACCTAGAGTTGTCTTACTGCCATAGGAAAAGCACTCTGGCTGCAGCTGCAGCTTCAGTTTCTCTATGGCAGGTAAGAGGGCTGCAGATCAACAAATGCTGCTGGTATTCCAGGCACCTCCTCACGCTTTTGAGTACAACACAGGAGCATCCTGAAAGCTGAACTAGAGCATACTGGGCAGAAAAGATAATTGCTTTATAGTAATCTTTCTCCTGAGTAAATCTTAGGTCCTCTGTACAGCATAAAGCACAAGTAGTTGTAGGTTTACTATAACCAAGATCTCTTGCTACAACCACAACATGAAGAGTTCAGCTGTTGTGTGTAACTTAAAAGAGGTCAAATCAGGTAAGACATGAGATACTTTACCAAAACAAGCCTTAATGATGGCAACGACTTCTAGCATCAAATAAGTAATTGAGAGCACAACTAAAATTTGATGACATCTACTGAAATAAGACTCAGTCAAAGACACTGTAGGACTTGGAGTTCGGTTTCAGACACAAGCTGAGTTTTGTTTGCTTTAAAAAAATGTAATTATTGTTTCTCAGTTTGCATGTTAAACCCTCATGCCCTCATGCCAACTTTTTTAGCTGCTTTATAAGCTTAACTTTCAGATCCTACGATGAACTTTGCGCCTGGCTTCTTGCACATTAAAAGTAGGATTATATAGGTCGTGTCCTGTCCTCTGACTCTTTTGCAATTCCTTCGTTTTCTGTTAGTTTTCAATTGAAGGAACTGAAGGCATTATTCAGCCCCATGGTTTTAACATGGGTAAAGCATTTTTTTGCCGCCTGGGCTAAAATAAAATGTAGGTCTTTCTTCCAACACTAAAGTGGCTTTCCAGTAACATAAACAGGCAGATGTGACGGTGAACACAAACAGTAGATCTGCTGGGAAAGGTGCTGTCATTATAGTGTTTCTCAGAGTAGAACTATATTTCAGATGACGGCTACATCCTTTAAACACCTAACTAGGGACTGGGAGGATCTCTGAGCTCCTGTGTGCCCTAAGTCCTTTTAAAAAGTGAGGGATATCAACGTTCCAAAAATTCTTTCTGCATGGAGGGTATTAGTAGATAAAAGCACTAATGTATCTGACCATCTTACTTACGCTTTTCGGTGAAGTGGCTGAAGTCACAGCCTCTTGTCGTTTGGCACCAGCACTGCAAGATGACGAGGGGCTATTCGATGTGCTCTGGCAGCCAGCTCTGCCAGTCCGAAGCTTCTCTCCCAGAGCAGACAACCAATTTTTCTTTTCAGGTGAACTATTCTCTTTATCTGCTACCTCAGCGTCTTTCCCACATGGAGATCTGAAAAGATGGGGAAGAGTTTGAATGCCTGATGGATTAATACGGCTCCCAGGAAAGGAAGGTTGTTTCAGGCTGTGGCTGGAGCCTTTGTGATCTTTATCCAAGTCAGCCAGGCTGGGAGAGCCTTCATCACAAGCTTTTTGGTCTGCAGCCAAGTGACATAAATTCAGCTTGGATTTCTTAGCTGCATGGTCCAGTTCAGTCACACAGCTACAGGTCTGCAGGCACTTCTGCCTCGCATCATCTTCCTTGCTGCACTCAAGCCTCCTCTTGGCACGCTTTTCAAACTGTGCGTGGGGGACTTTAGGAGGGCTAGTGACTTCCAGGAGACCCTGGGTGACTTCTGCTAAGACTTTTCTAGGAGAAGGAGCCTTTTTCCCCACTTCTGGAGGAGAAGAGCATGGAGTCCGCGTAACCCAATGTTTAATGGACATTTTAAAGGAAGAGACTGGTCTGGGAGAAGCGCATGGGCTGGCTTCAGTCCGCTTGGCTGGGGTGCAGAATGTGGCCGTCTGGGCTTCGAGAGTGCCCGTTGGAGTGTTTGTAGACAGGGGAAGGTCTCCAGAATAAACAGGAGCACAGGCAGCTGGCTGTGGTGAGGAAATGCACAGGCTGCTCACTGCGAAGGCCTTGGCAGGAGTGCTCTGTGGGCTGGATGGCGGTCCTGAAAGGGGAGAAATAATAGTCTGATGAGGAACGTAGAACAGTAAAGACAGCCCTTTTGGAAACACCCCTTCCAACTAGGAGATGAATTGAATACTGACCCTGCTTCTCTTAGGGGATTGCAAAAATTCCTCCAATTTCTGTTAAGCTGGTACAAGTCCTATGTAAAGTCCTATATCACACTGATAAGTACGATACAATATGCTTCTGTACTGACGATCCCTCCTGTAATGAGCACTCCTATGTAAGCCACAGCCAAGTGACCGACAAACAGACAGACTAGATCTTTAATCTTCCAAGTGTATCTGGTCTTGCTGGAAGCCTTGCAGTGGCTCAGTCCAGACAGCTCTGTACTGAAACGCAGCCTGAGAGCAAGGCTGCTCCCCACCTGCAGCACCATCTTTAATGGCTGCATAACTGAGCTGAGGGACAAAGGTACTGTGAGCAGGTCCACAGCCAAATACAATGCCAAGGAAACCTTGCGCTATAATGCTCAACCATGTGAATAATGTGCCTCATCAGGCATTAATAGTTGCATATTTTCAAAAAAACAGGGAGAACAGAAAAGGACATACTTTCATTATACTTTCATTATACTTGCATTCTCCTGTCTTTTTGCTGGAGGGTTTTCTGCGCTGCCATATTAGTATGAAGATGGTAGATATTTACCACACCCGGGGAAACGTGAGAAATTCATCACCTTCTGAACAAGGACTTCAATTCCAAAGAAAATAAAATCTGTCACTGTAGTAAGTTATTTCTTTGAAACAAATTATTCCCAAACAGACATTTCACAGTGGCTTTTGAGCTCACTAGCCAAGATGTTAACCCCCTTCCTTTTAAAGAAGAGGTTCTGAATACTCATCTGCTTAAAACAGTAGTCATAGGTAGGGGAATAAGAACCTCACTATTAACAGTAGAAATCATATATAACAAAGATCTTGGTCTACAGAAATATTCTAGGGGTTTTTTATTTTTTAATTTCTAGCACCCTCCAACAGCAAACAATTTAGCAGGCTTGTTAGATACCTGCTTTCTCATTCATCTAAGTTGCCGTGATGCAATTAAATAGGATAGCACTTTAGTTACTCTATGCATTTCCACTGCTGAGCACAGAACTCTAGACATTTTCTGTACACCAGGGGTTTAATCTGAACTCCTGATTCTCAGCATTAGCCCTGTACTATAAAGCACTTCATTAGAAGAATGAGAAGTCTAGTGTGAATAACCTGCCATTTTCTTTAGGAAGTTAAGACTGGCTCACAAATATCATGTTGAGTGAGCACCTACATGACCCTGATTATATACCATACTAAACCTCATTTGATCCTTTCTTTTACTGTATTATCAAGTATTCAAAATACAAGTACCAGTGCATCAGAGCAAAATTAAAGAGGATTCTGTGTCAATGAATCCCACTACAAATCACTTACAAACAGAGTTAAAGGCTCCTTTCCTGACATAACAACTTGCTTCAATCTGGACTACGAGAAAGTAACTGCCAAAATTACTTCTCCTAATCTTTAATTTAATGAGCACTTATAAGACAATAATACCTCAGTTGGTGATTAGTTGCACTTAAATATCTAAGCTCCTAGAGGTACAAAACAAGTAGCAAGGTCAGCAGTTGTTGATCCATAATGACGATCTACAAGTTCATACAGCAGAAATATTGCATGACTAGCTGGGTATAAGCACTCTCAGTCCCAAACCAGTCTGAAATTTATATTGTGGAGACACTGGATAAAGGGCAAAGAAGCTATCCGGAGAGCTGGATGGGTGTCACAGCAAAAAGCAAACCTAAACTTGAGAAACATCCCCGAACTTGAGATAAAGAGTACAAGATTAGGATATTTGTAAGACTGCATACGTTATTCAGGCTTATATTAAGCCAGTTCCAAGCTGTTTCCACTGTCATTGCATTTAGTACAATACTGTAAATACCTACAGTCAACCTGCGTACACCAAAGCAGATTATTTCAAATGTTTCATATCTTCTCTGCTATAAATCTTCTAGATCACTATTATCAATCTCCAGATTTAAGAGTCACAAATTGCCCATGCACAGGCCTGCTTCAGGAATTTGGTTACACAAACACATAGAGAAAGTAGTGCAACTTAGGGAAACCACAAAAATAATTTCCAAAGAAAAAGAAACTGTGCTTCCTATACTCGACAATATAGGTCAACAGCCAATACACATCCCCAATCTCATAATTTGTTCCTCATAAATGGGTGGAGAACTACCTAGGTCTCATCCCAGCAGGTCTGAAATTGTACTTAGCTTGCCAGCTCTGAATCAGTCTCTGCGGATAACTCCTGTATTTTAACAGCACGTGCTTTGTGTTCAAGAGCCAAGGTCAGCAGGAAGCCTGCTGTTGTGTTTGCAATATCTGTGCACTTCCTTTTCTCTCCTGTGCTACTTTAATACAGCAAGAGCAAGGAGAAATAAGTGATTTTTCCAGTATAATTTCCAAAGCAGACTTGAAAAGTTTTACTGTACAAGCCACTTTAGGTTTCAGGCTTCTAGACTAGATCTATGCTTACTTCTCTTTTGCTGAAACTAGTACATAAAGTGATTTTTTAGCCTTCTTTAAAGCTGAGTGTGTGCACACACAAGCACGAGAGCAGATCTGGCACTCTCCCTGCTATTGTCCTGCAAACTTCCTGCAAGACTGTTACTCACTGGCAAAGGGTTAGAGGTAATGTTATCCCATTAGTGGGATTTGGAGACCTTCAGCCTTTATTTATGTTTGCCAAGGTGAAAGCCATGTGCACAGTGGCTAGAAAAGATAGGTGGAACACAGGAAGTCACCCCACCAGCTGGTGGGAAGCTACTGTATTCTTAGTTTCAGAGCCACACCACAGAGAGACTAATCTTCTTTCGTTTTAATGGGTTTTTACTCTTTCACCTACTCTACTGTGAAAAAATACAAGTTTCAGACAAGTCAAAGCAGTGCTATGACCCAGGGCTCCTTTCTTCTGGTCTAGGGTACTGTCCAGTGAGTAGCTTCTCTGTAGAGTCCAGATCTGCTTGCTAGCTGTGAGAGCATCCTGCATACCTTTTCTGATCACCTAGGCTTTGTAGAAAGGTGTAGCACTTTTTAACTAGCCTTAACATGTGCATAGATGAATTATACTGATTGATTCTGGAACATTATAGAATCATAAAATGGTTTGGGTTGGAAGGTACCTTAAAGATTATCCAGTTCCAACCCCCCTGCCATGGGGAGAGATACCTCCCACTAGACCAAGCTGTGCAAGACCTCATCCAACCTCACTTTGATTATGATCACATCATGATTGTCTACATGCTTTTTTTAAGTCCTTCCACTATATGGCATTCGTCTGCATAGACAGTACCACTGTATGAAGCTGAAGAAAGAGAGATGTAATAGTGATAGCAGCAGCGAAGAATCTGTGCAGAATTCAACTACTGGACAGGAGGAAACAGTTCAGAGTACCAAGGCTGTATATGTGCCATCAGCCCTTTACTGGGTAGACTAGCAAACTGAAAAAAGCGTATGAACTTACAGCTCTCAGGTATTATTTGATATTAAAAAAACCACGTGACTCATTGCTGCAGTGCATGCACACACGACATCTCCTCTGGCTGGTCAGTTATTGAACCTTGCTGATACCCACTGAAGATCTGCCAGCCTGAAAAGCTGCATTAATGAATATTTGCTTTCCAGTCTGGTCATGCAGACTTCAGCATACTTGTAAGCTATTTCTGCCAGCTTATCTTGTTGGTGGCGGAAGTATTTCCAAGTAGAAGTGTTTGTCTAGTTATATAAATTATTACCTAATATGAAAAAGAAGACTGATCAGAAGAGAACAGCCAAAATTCAGAAGCCATGGTGCAGAGCAAGATATCTCAGCCCAGGGGCCTTACCTCCTCCACGTTGTTCTTCTTGTTTCCTCTGAGTGACCCAGCCCACCAAATTGGTTTTGCTGAATGCCGATTTCTCCTCCTCAGGATGACGTCGTAAGCGCCAGATCCTCACAGTGTTGTCATCAGAGCACGTGGCAATCTGCAGTATAAATTAGTTTGTTGGAGTAACCAGGGCATATCCTATGGATCACTGGCCAAGTGAACGAGAACAGATACACCCAACACACAATGCCAATATGAATCAGGGTGAAGCCTGGTTGAGGGGGTACAAGATTTGCCCAGAAAAACAAACAAAACAACCCAACTCTGTTTTATCACTGTAGCAGACAGCAGTATTTCTTTTAAAGTGGACAAGGCTGCCGGCTTCATGTCTTTCTGCTAAAGAAATCTCAGTCACTAGTAACCATGTGCCTTGCACAGCTCTGTAAGAGATGGCAGCCTGCTCAGGGTATGTTTTGAGATTTCAGTCACTCAGTAGACAAAAATGGCCATGCTGCTTTTTGCACCTGCACCTGCATCTGTCCCTGTTACTCGGTACCTTTTCTGCTTGGGAACAAACATTTGCAACACACTGAGAAGGTAACATTGGAACACTGTTGCACTAACCTGAAGCGCTATCTCTTCATAGTCAGACATCAGCAGAGAAACCTACTCTGCCAGAAACATTGGTCTAGGTTCCCACCACAGCATCACACGCTCGAAAACGATCTGTGGAACCTCATCCAAAGAAGCAGCAGAACCCACCTACCCCACATTTTACGGCTCTCTTCGAGCAGATTAGCTGGTGACTCACATGGGAATCAGCAGCAAGAAAAAAGGAAGTGCTGTGGCCAAAGTTCATAGTAATCTAGATGGGAAAGTGCTCCTACTCTGACCTCTGTAACACCAATATTGTCCCTACAGAAGGCAACTTTGCCTCTCAGATCACTCCAGGCAGCTTTCTGACCTGTCTTAGCTGCACATTTTCCACTTTTCTTTGTGCTTTGGCGCCTATACACTGGCTGACTAATCTTACCTGTGTCAGTAACAATTTTAAAGGCT
Organism: Dromococcyx pavoninus; assembly: GCA_033558185.1. Lineage (NCBI taxonomy): Eukaryota > Metazoa > Chordata > Aves > Cuculiformes > Neomorphidae > Dromococcyx > Dromococcyx pavoninus. The sequence continues at coordinate 48,736 of JAUMJL010001813.1, forward strand.
GCATGGTTCTACCTTTCCAATACATCATGATCAGGATACTGAGCTACCTCTAAATCAGATTTCACCTGAAATGCTAATTCTCATTTTTGTGCATCATATACAGTTAGAACAATTCCTCCTGTTTGCCTGCAAGACTCCCACCTTCCTCACTGCAATGCTTTTCTGAAGACCCAAAGCCATAGTGCAACCTAGGGAGAATGGCTGACTTGCTTAATACTGTGGGCTGAAAGAAACTCTGAGTATTATTAGGACACAGTCTAGGATTTTTCAGAGTCATTTCTCATTTTGAGCTAGGCCAGACATTTGAACCAACCACCTACTCTTCCTTTTAGTGATACCTGGTGCATAATTACTGACCTAATTTCACTGTAGGTTTTCAGGTGTACACACAAATATGCCATAAAACCAGCTTAGATTTTGAAAACAGGTCACAATGAAAACAGCCCATATGTTTTTAAAGGGCATTCAAAACTTCTTGCTGCTCTATACAAGAATAGCAGATGTATCAATGGTCAGACAGGTAAGGAAGTTTTAAGTATGGAAACATGGAACAAGCTTTTGGCTTATGAAATCCCTGGTTTCATAGTTTTGCCTTTTACAGGTAGTGTCATGATCTCTTATTAAGAGGGAGTCTTTGTTCATTTGTAGTTTCCTAGTCTTACAAAATAGCCTAAATTATTTGAAAATAACTAAAAAGGTCTAATCCATTGTGCTTGTGACAAGCTTGTTTTATTGCCCCTCAAAATGAACATTTTTAGCCCTCATAGACTAAAAACGTTCTCCCAAATAAATAAGCAAATACTGCTGCAAGTTTGTAAAGCAGATGTTGCCACATCACATCTGTTGTTTCACAGGAAAGGCAATTTGCCAGAAAACAAACCTTAGTGAAGTCTGAAGGACACCAAGCAATGGAGGTAACTTCTTGAGAGTGACCAGAGAGTATCCATGGAGGAAGACTGGGCTCAGAGACCTTAAAAATTTCACACAAAAACAAGTATACAATTAGATGCCCTGCAGCCTCATATACATCTCTAAGAAAAGATCCCACAGCCCACCTGTGAAGCACAGGAATACTTTCCATCTTTCCTCTATGAGATGGATAAATCAAATGCCCTCAGCCTGTCATCATAAGGCAACAACTGATGGAGCCCTAAGAATCAGTTCATGTTTCATTTCTAGAGGTGAAGCAGCTGGTCAGCACTGAGATGGACTAACTTGCCTGGAAACACGTGTTCCATTCCTGCTGCTGCCTCCAGACTTGTCATCCCAAAACATAACACAAACTTTTTAATATATTAAGTACTTCTACCCACTCTGAGCAAGATGCTTAAAAGTTTGGGAAGCCCATACTTTGAATCAGGGTAGGCAAACATATTCTGCTGCCATTTTACAGATGTCCCAATCACAGGTCACTGGTTTATTAAAAACACAAAACTGTCACTAACAGAACCCTGTAGATGAACCTTCACTGGCTTCAGAACTGGCATTTGTGCAACTGCCAAGTGCCTGTACATCCTCCAACCGACCAGCTGGACCAGAGACCCTCTTAACAGTTCATAAAATAACTCCCTAAATCACTCACGCTCATTAAAGTGATCTCCATTTCTCTTAGACCATTGATAAATATCTTTCTGCTGTTCTGTAGCATTTCTGTTAATCTTTGATTACAGCTCATGTAAGTGACAGATCAAGCTGAAGATAGCATTAAGTGGCCCAAGGATGAAAAAACACAGGCAAACACACACACACAGATCATATCCAAGTTTTGCATGCTCTCAGCAGGCAATCTTTTCTGGAGCTATGAGTCACCATTATTGATGTGACATTATAAGGGGGAATTTATCAAGGGGATTTGCATAAATGACTAAGTAAATGAACAGATTCTTTAGTGTGTGGGTGAAGGAGCAGACATGACATACAGATTTCAAATGAAGATGCAAGACTTCGGGGAAGGCTTCTGATTTACACACAAGTTTTTCTCTTGTGGATCACCTCCTACAACAGCCTGCAAGCCCACAATTTAATACCCATCTTCAGATCTTAAAGTCGTTCTGATACAAATAGGTTCATCTTAACAAGCTGCTTTTTTTTTCCTGGCATAGCCAAGGCAATCACTTGACTGAATATCCTCTAAATGCCTTGGTCAGAGTATTCCCTTCTCTGCCAAAACATGCAATACTATGGAAACTAAATCCCTATTTAGGGAATAAACAACAGGAGATCTCGGTGTAGAGAACACCTTTGTTTACATTTAGTAGTGGTCTTGCTATATACACGTAACAGACACAATAGTGGTCTTGTACCCACTGATTGCTGAAAGGAAAGCAGGGGAAGAGAATGATTCTTGCTGGGACACACTGGATTTACACTATACCAATGTAAATTAAAACTACAGTGAACTAAGGGAGGATCCACAGTTATAGCTGTGCCCAGTGTGTTTGGCAGACAGCAGCTGGCCAGTCTGCGCATGTTAAGTCAGGATTAGCCACAGCACATGCTGCTTTTTGCCTGATTTGACAGGATATTGGTGGGGAAGTCAGAGCTATTGTGGAAAGGTTAAAAGAGAAACCTAGGAAATGAGACTTTATTAGTAACTCTACTCACAGAAACAGCTGTTGTATTCATCTTCAAGATCCAGCACAAAATGGTGTATATACTTTTATATACAGAAATAGAACTTAAATTCCAATGCTGGGACAGTCCAAAGGGTAACTTAATATGGTCACCTCAAAATGGTCTGTACCAGAGGATTCAAAGGACAGAGGAACGGTGAAATATATGTCCATAAAATAGATTTTTTAATTACAAGAAATGCAGCTTAGCTAGATACCATCTTTGTAGAGAAAAATATCTCTGCTCTCTGGCTTTTATAATCTTAGGATTGTTTAAACGTCAGTTCATTAATCAACAAACTAATAATTAAAAAGAACACCAACACAATGAAGTGAGTGTTCATTGCCTGGAAGTGATTTATATATGGAAAACAGACTGAAACTGTGTCCTCGTCAGCAATATCTTCTAGCCACAGTATTCCTTGGGAATTGCTGACCCAAACACAATGCAGCACTGCTGCAAGTTTCCCAAAGAAACAACATGCGTGGACAAGGTCTTGCTCTGCCTTTCATTCCTCGACTAGGTGTTCTCCTGCCTCTCTAGGCAGGGAAAGCTAGCGTTCTTCATTATGTTCTTTCCAACACTACCTGTTAATTGCTCATGCACCAGCTAACCATGTTTTTTTCATAACACAGCAATTCCTTATCCCAGGAAAAATACATATGTTTCAGAGTCATTAAAACCTGCCAACGTTTAAATTAAGAGGCCTCTGAACATGACAGATCTCAAAAGAGACAGTTTTGCCGGAAGACCCACTTTCTAACACGACTAGGGGATTAAATAAAAGTAATCATCTGATGATTTATTTAATAAATAAATACGCAGTACTATCTGTCACCTACGTGTGATAGCAACAGAAGCCTTCTGTGCATTAATGTGCTTGAATGCTTAAACTTTGAGATGTAATGACATCCTTGAATGCTCTCAAGCCAGTCCCAGCTTGCATTCCAAGAAAGTATCAAAACACATGAGCACAGGATGCGCAACCCTAGTTTGCACATGTATTTTTGCTGAACTCGCACAGAACATGAGGAAGGTTAAAATTACACCACTTGGCATGGGAGTAGCCATGCTACTGTACTCCTGCTACTTCTGAGTAAGCAACCTAGCTGCTCTGAAAGTGTTCTCCAAATCCAAAGAGAATACAAGCTCAAACCACAATCACAGCAGGCTGGCCCTCTGCTCTCAAAGGTTTGCATTTTACTTTCAAACGCATTGCAGAAGTGGTAAATAAATCAGAATTCCTTAAATATTACCCCAGACCTGAAATAAGCAGTCATCTGTGGTTTATGTCTATTGTACTTCAGATAAGAAGTCCACTCTCTTCCCATATGGCTGTCAAGTATGGAGAGCAAAACTTGAAGCATGCCTTATTCTGAGGTCCCTGCTATTAACTTTGTGACATTTGCATTTCCTACACGTCAGCACAAGACACCAAATGACGAAGCCTCTCGGCTGTCAGATGGTGCTTTGGAATTTTGCTGAAGGCTCTGGCTGAGCCCTTGCTGTAATACAAAGGCTTTAACTACTGTAAATTAAGCATGAGAAAAAGCTATATCTGAAGCAAGAGCTGGAAAAGGGGGGAAGTGTGGGTAAAGAGTGTCCTTTCAAACAATTAAATTATTATGTTTCTGTCAATATGCTCCATTGCTAAACATGAACCAAGAACTGACTGTCTACTTGTCAGATCTTGATAAATCACCAAGATTGAAAGAGGGTTTTAATGCCCATTAAAACCAGATTAAGATCAGCAACTTGCAATAAGCAGCAGTGATGAGAGACGCATTGATGGCAGGAGGTTAGCTCTGTTTTACATAAAACAGTTACATCTAGCCTTGACAGCAACACGCTCTAGCACAACATGCCAGAAGCTGTGCTGCCGTAAGTAGGACTGAGAGGCAGGGGATGGCCTATGTGAACATGAAAAGCAAACAAAATGAAAGAATGGAGCAGCTCCAGGTTGCACACTTCAGTCTCTCCCAGTTGCCTCACCTTCCAGATGTATGCGTTGCAGTCACTAGAACCACTGACCAGAAACTGATCGTCTGGGCTGGTGCTGGATTTGATGTAAAAGGTTGAATTCTGGTGGCCGCTAAAAACTGCCACTGTGAGGAGAAAAGGAAAAAAAAAATAAAATCCTCACTCAATGCACAGTCACAGAGTTGGGTGCACAAGCAGGGCTGATCTTACAGGCTTTTCTTGTCTAGTGACAAATCCTCTGGAGAAAGTGGTTGCACTGCCCCCTGGCTCTGGGCCTCAGGGCAGGAAGATTTTATTATTCAGCTGGAGACCTTCAGGCTTCCCAAACAAAGCAGGTTTACCTGAACAGCTCTCTCCACAGCACTAGGAAGCAGTGGCAGTTTCCTTGAAGCTTCAGCTTTAGTCACAAGCACGCAGAAGCATCACCTGGGTTGTCCCACTACTCTCGTTAAGGTTCCTTGTCTCTTCTCCTCTCAGCCACCACCAGCAGCCCCGCTACAGTAAGAGGGACAGTCACGCAGAAAGCAATAGCAAGGGTCTTTTTCTACCCAGGTGGCAACAAAGGCACTTGTTGCTCCTTCTTCCTGCTGTGAGCATCTTTATTTCATCAACAAAACTTGCACTGTGTCAGACACACTCACTGGTTGCTTCTATTTAACACCTCAGTAGTGTTTCCTAAAGCCTTAAACCCCAAATAGCTGCTGTCTCCCCTACAGCACAGACCAGAGAAAGCAGCCGCTGGCACAGGAGCCGAGTGTGGATCTACAGCACTCAGCTGCACTACACCCTGTCCTCTCATTGGGGCAGAAAGGGTGAGTTTCCCAATGCAATGCCTTCACCAGCCCTGTTTTAACAGTGGTTTTTGGTGAAGCAGGTGACCCGCAGACCAGAGGAAAAGCAACTGCCTTTGGCGGTCTTTGAAACGTTGCGAGACCCCAAAAGATCCCTTGTTTTTTACCTGCAGCTCTCAGCGCAGCAGTTACAGGACAGTGAGTCTTATCCTAAGCCAGACCTACCGGCAGGTCCTGTTACAGCAAGGATTCCCTCATGTCCCTCTGCAACCTAAGGCTGCCCACACACCAGATGAGCAGAGTGGCAGTCGGGATGCAAGCCAGTGAGTGAGGAGGGAGTCACCAACCCGCGGGCAGGCGCTGCCCTCTGCGGGAACAGCGGCACACCAAGAAGCCGCACGTGTTTCATCCAGCTGGATGAATTGAGATTGTTCACTGGGTTTTATTGGCTCCACACAGAAGGCAAGAGCTTCATGAGGAGGCTGAGGGCAGGATGCGCTGTGTTTCAGCGAGACCCGACTCCCATGGGAGGGGACTGGCCAGTAAGTATTTCCATAGCTCAGAGGTGACACCTGAGGTTAACCTCAACAAATGACATTAATATTGACTACTTGTACCACTTCTGGACCTTGGAAGCAGCAATCCCACCCACCAGACTGCTTTCCTGAAGAGCAAACGTAAGTACACATTGTTCATTTAATTTCAATTAACTGAGAGGCTGAGAAAAGGCAATAGAAACTAAATCCTATGTCTGGTTGGAACACATTTAACAAGTTTTCTGCTTTCTGTGAAGCGGCCACTGGCCTACGACAAAGCAGCTTAGTGCACCCACGTTTGTGGGCCGTTTTGTCTATGTAAAGGTCACAGATGCAAAGCTGAAGGCATCTAAAAAAGCTGAAGCATCTTCACAGTATGCTGGGGATGCTTTCTCACAGAAACTGCAGTAGAAGGTAAACTTAAAACACAGCTTAAAATATCTGAATATTTACATGGATTCACATCTAAGAGCTTGAAAACTCAGTGACTGCCAGCAAGCAGAAGCTTCAAAGTTAATTAGGCTGGATATGAGCCATTCCTTATCCGATAGCATGCAAACCACCCTTAGTCTCAGTCTGGGTGAACCAGTATCTGCACTTCTGTAAGGTTTTGTGTGGTTAATTTTATGTGGATATCTTAATACAAAATATGAGCAGCCCAAGTAACAGACGTCTTCTCTCCTGGGTAGCTATAGACATAAGAGCATGGAATAGGTTTCCTAAGGATTCAGGCTGCCCTAAGTCACAGGGAGAAACTTGCCTTTCTATGCTCTTTAGTATCACTTTTTTGCAGCTGTTTCCGCAGATATCATGCTTACCTGGAGTGGTCCTTAAACTTGTCATATTGAACATGTAGATACTGTCATCAGTGCAGTTGGCAAACAGATTAGCACCAGTGGAATCCAAAACCAGGTTAGAATACCCTACAGATGAAGAGAGAAGTTCTTCATAAGAAATAGCTCCACAAAAGAACACTTTGGAAAACAGGCATTCTGAAAGAAATGCCTGGAGAGGGAAATTTGGAACAGATCTCTATCGCATATGAGATTGTCAGTGGAAGGTTTATTGTTTCACAGAACACTTGCTGGAGAAGGAAAATTTCTAGCATAACATCTACGTTTTCTCATGAGGATTCAGGGTGATATTTAGAGATGAATCTCATCTTCAGAGCAGGTAAGCGAATTGATAGTTTCAAATGGGTCACGGGAACAACCACTTGCAGAATCAGAGATTAAAAATAAATAGAAAGTCTCACACTCTGGTAAAATAAGCCAGCCTCAGATTTGCTAGCGATTTAGGTTTAAGAAAAATCTGCCCCTGCGAGCAAATTATTTCACAGCCAGCTCCTTGAGGATTTCCCTCATGTTCTTGGAACTGACACTGACCATTACCACAGCAAAATAGTTGATTAGACAAGTCATCAGGAATTACTGTGTTGCCTCAGAGCATTCTAAGGCCTTAAGATACAAAGAAGCACAGAGCAACATGAACAAGAGCACTATTATTTTTGATAACAAACAGCTTCTAGTGTTGCTTGACTCTGGAAGGTTACCGGACTCCGTCCGGTCTGTTGTCTTTGCAAGACACAATGCAAAGGAGTTAAATCCGATCTCTACTCATGCATCAAAATGATGAGCTAAATTCTACCTCAAGAGCTCTGTTATTCCCTCAGCTCCACTTCTGAAAATGCACTACTGAAACTTATGCAAGTTTTTTATCATTGGTGCAATGATACAAAAGTGGAGCACTTTCACTCTTAAACTTGAAAATTTCGTATTGGCAACCAAAATACCCTGTTGAGCTTCTAAACCTGATCAATAATTGGCTAAAAAGAGATGGCACTGTCAGTACTTCTTAAACACATTTTATACTTAACAAATATATCCTCCAGTAACTTACCAAGTTTGCGGGTACTGGTCCCAGGGTAGCAGAAAGACCTGAAGGGCACAGGGTCCTGTCGGTAAGTGGCATAGTTCTTACGCAAGTCCCACACTTTGATCACACTGAAATAGAAAAGAACAAGTGCATTAAACTTCAACATTTCTTTTTCAGTGCTGATAGGACCTTTTAAGAGCACAGGAAGACAAGTTGCTCATTATTGAGGGATGTCTAGTGTTAAGGAACTCAAGTGGGCAAGAGCAGAGATGTGCTGAGAGCAAAACGATTCCTCAGCTGAATATGGATGAAGAAGGAGTACTGTCTTCTGTAACTAACACAAAATGCAACAAGAGCCTGCAAGTCAGTTTTCTTCAGTTAGTAAAAGAAAATAGAAGGATGCCTTTATACTCCCGATTTCTGGTTTTAAAAATGAAGTCCTTCAGTTTTTTTCTTGCTTTCCAGAAGCAAGCCTCTTCTGGAGCCACAGTCAGGAGAGTCAATTTTATCTACCTCAGGAAGGTTCTGGTCACATGGAGCCTGCTAAAGAATCAAGTCCCGAGAGGGTAATCTCCATACTAATCAATGAGAGAGTTTCCTTGAGCTCCAAGATGCTGCATCAGATGTGGCACTTAGGAGAATGCATCTTTTGTAACTCAAGGCAACATTTTCTCAAGCATGCCTACACATATCCAGGCACCAACCACCCACTTGCATCCCAAAACAGCTCACTGTCTAACAATAGTCTGTTTATGTGTGGTCCCATAGGCACATGAGAACAGAGAGAGATGATAACAACTGCTCTCATTCTGCTCCAAAGCTAAGACACTAAAAAGAACATTTACTACACATGCACAATTTGTCCCAGTGCTGCAAACTCCAGTAAGGAAGACGAGTGGCATCCAGCTTTGCCAATGTAGGCAGGCAGCACAGCTCTGCTGATTCTCCCTAATAGTAACTCTCTAGCCTTTGGGCCACTGAGTGATCTTAGAAAACAAAAAGTCTCCCAATCTTTTTGTGCCACTAAGAAGAACACACAGAACAAACAGAAAAGCAGGCATCCTCCCTCCTTACCCATCAACAGCTCCTGCAGAGATAAGAGTGTGCTCATCCTGAAGCAGCACCACAGTTACACTCTGCTGGAAATCCTTAAACAGAAAAGAAAAAAAAGAAAGGACTTTATTTTCTTTCAAGGTCAGCAAGATCTTGCTGCTTAGTTCAAGGCCAAGTGAATACTGATAAAACCTCCTCCTAGGCAGGCAACCGGGAAATAGCAGATGCCATTTAGGACACAACAATCCTTCAAATACAATTTTGCCACTGAACAATAAGTGTTTGTGCAGCTGTATAAGATAATGCCTTTCAGGTCAGCAATAAGAGAGCTGCTTTCATCACGAGGTTTAATAGATTAAAAAAGACGAGGACTTTCTCCAGTAAGGCAGTAATTTGTGTGGTCAAATTAAGGGGAAAAGAAAGAAAAAAGAAAAAGAATTACAAACTTCCTTATCTCCCCCCTCAAAAAAAGAATGTTGGCCCCTCTCTTCCTCTCTGGGAGGAAAAAAAAAAGTATTTTCATGTGGCACTTGTGCAAAAATGGCTTTGATGGCACATGGGTTGTTCGAAAACTAAACAATGTCTAAAATTAGCCATAGTGAATGACCATGTCACAAAAGCCTACCCCTGCAAATATAAATTGAAGCAATTGCCATATTCGAACCAAATATTTTTCACAATTATTACTTAGGAAACTTCTATAAACAACATTGTCCCCAGAAGAGAGGCCTATATTTTATCTGTTGCCCAGATACCTACCACCAAGGGAGCAAGTCCTCTTAGGTTCTGCCTCTTCTTTGGTTTGGAAGGAGTCTGCTTGTCTACCACATTGTGTGCTCCACTGATTTGATTCACCTGCCTATAAAATCCATCTGAAAGAAATCAAAACATATCTTAATTAATAGTTTGTATGTAATTTTGCTATCACTTAAAAAATAGGCATCAGCTTGGAATAAGTCCTAAAAAGTGACGGAGACTATCCTTTAAAATTATTACTGTATTCCAAAAAGAAAACTTGTTAGCTAAATACGAAACTGATGAGAAGAACACAGGAGCCTACATAGCAAAAAATCACAGAGGTCAATGTAGCACGAACATTGAAACTAAAACTGGTCCAGGCAGGCTGCTTTCATCTGGGCTTCAGCATGCATCTGGGTCTGGAGCATTCAACCCATCTGAGCAGAACCACACTCACAGGAAGGTTTCCTGTGCTTTCCCACTTTGTTTTATAATTTTCCACTAATCCTTTTCTCTGCTACTTCTCATTTTATGAAACTTACTACTTTACTAAAGTGACTTCTCCACTTTTTTTCCCTATACCTTCCACTTCAGTCATGCGGAGCTTCCCCTTTTCCCCTACTTGCCAGTTTGAAGAGCCAGGGAACCTGGCACAGATGAAAGAGTGAGACATGTTCTGCGAGCACGGGCCCAGAAACTTCAGGGATAGAGCTGGGAACTGGGAAGAGGCATAAGGAAATGACCTGAATGGGGAAGGAAAAGCTTCAGGAAACAGAAAGAGAGGAGCAGAATGAGTTCACCGAGAATTTAGTAGATGTTTCCACAATGTATTCAGTTACTCCCAGCACTCAAACTCCTTTGCTGCTGCGCTTTCTGCCTACCTTTTCTTCTCCAGCAGCAGCCTTCCTCTTTTGCCTCATCCCTCTGGATGGCTCTGACATAAGTGCTCTCACTGAGTCCATCTACCTCCATGTTGTCCCCCACTGGGATGTATTCTGTACTCCTTATCTCCTTACCAATACACAGGGCATTATCAGGCCAGCATGTGTATCATGCTGCAAATCTGAGACTGTTACGAATTGGAAAAGTGTATTACACATAGAAGAAATACCTATTACATCCTTTTACAGTAATAAAGGAGTGCACTTATCTGATCAAGCCTCCTCCTCTTATTATATTGCAATTGAAAGCATTAGTCCAACAAGTACATCTGAACACTATTTTTACACAAGATACCGAGTTTTTTTTGATACATATCTGAAAGCTCAATTACCTTTCTTGTTGCATCTGGTATCCCAAACCATGATGTTTCCATCTCTGCCTCCAGTACAGAAGACAGCTGAGAGAGAGAGAGAGAGAGAGAGAGAGAGAGAGAGAGAGAGAGAGAAAAAGAGTGCTATTAGCTTCCAAAAGTGATAATTAATTAACTGAATGCAGTACAATGCCATCTATGTGCCTCTGGCCCTTCTGCCCCAACAATTAGGATGCCAGTCCTAGAAACGCAAAAATCAGGCCATGCTTTTTGATTAGTTTACTTATTCTTTCTAATCTTTTTTTAAGAGTATTTACACATTTATGTTTGGAAGTAGGTATCATAGCTTAATCTTGCCCAAGATCAGAAATGTGCAGGTGTAAGCATCAGGTCACTGTGAAGTTCCAACAAATCAATTTTGCTTCACTGGCTGGGTCACTGCTCAGTTGGCCTGTGTTTTGCAACTGTCAGTTTCCAGAGCCCTTTTTTAGCCCCAGAAGTACCATTGTGCCAGGAGGAAAGAAGAAGGAAATAACAGACAACAGGGAACATCAACATTTACCTTTCTCAAATCTAGAAAAAGCAACTGACTTGAGGCTACACTGGTGACCTTTGCATATGCCAAGAAGCTCACCAGCTCTCACATCCCACACCTTGGCTGTCTGATCTCCTGAAGCAGTGACCTTCAGAGGAAAAAATAAAAAGCTGTAGTCTTTTTCTGCACACAGTTGCCAAGGCATTAAAAATGAAGTTAAGATGGCAAAAGACTGCTTACAATCTTGTGTTCCCCTGGTACCCAGGCAAGGTCAAATACAGCATTCGAGTGTGCCTGCCATTCTGACAAGAAAACAAAAGCCAAGATGAGTTCAGTGCATTGCAGCTTGTTATCTTGCAGAATAATAAAGAACATCAGACACTGAAATCACAAAACTTGTCAACAGTTTGCCTTAGGCAACACTAAACAATTCACCTACTGCTACTGTTGTAAAAGCACTCTCACTGCTACTTTGTAAAGAAGACTCAGCAAGGTATATGAAAGGATTTAAGTACTGCCTACACTTATGTTTAAATAACTTGCAGAAAGGTTTCTTTGATTCCAATAAATCATGTACTTGTCACATAAAATTGAAGATCATATTCTATATAATATTTACCCTTAAAGATGAGTTTGTTGGTAGTTTGAGCTTCGGTGTCATACAGTCTAACAAATCCTTCTTCATTTGCAACTGCCAGTATATGCTCCAAATTCGGGGCTGAAAAAAAATTGAAATGTATTTGCCTGTTATGTAGATGATTCACAATCACAGCCCTGCTCTTTGTGAAGGGTCACAGACACATTAAATGTGGTACATGGAAAACAGCTGTGAAAATAAACAGTATTTACATACCAATTTAAATGTTAAAAATGCAGAAATATTGGCAAGCGTTTTTTCTAGAGGTTTCATTCAGAAACTACTATACATTACTATGAGGGTGCTGAGGCACTGGAATAGGTTGCCCAGAGAAGTCATGGATGCCCCATCCCTGGAGGTGTTCAAGACCCAGCTGGAAGATGCTTTGAGCAACTTAATCTGGTAAAAGGTGTCTCTGCTAATGGTAAGGGGGCTGAAACTGGGTGATCTTCCAGGGCCCTTCTGACTCAAACCATTCCATGATTTTATGAATCAAAAGCCTCCAGGAGCAATTTTTGAGATAATGGCCTTTTTCACTATCTAAACTATAGTTTTCTAGTTACAGTTTTCTGTATCTATACTACCTGTATTCGTGTAGTTTCCATGGATCAGAGTTGAAAAAGCTGCCTTGGCTCACACTAAAACTAAAGTACTATAAATGAAAAGAGTTTTGCCCTAATCATGGAATGGTTTGGGTTGGAAGGAACCTTAAAAATCATCCCATTCCAACCCCCCTGCCATGGGCAGGGACATCTTCCATGAGATCAGGTTGCTCAAAGCCTCATCCAACCTGGCCCTGAACACATCCAGGGAGGGGGCACCCACAATTTCTCCTGGCAACCTGTGCCAGTGCCTCACCACCCTCACAGTAAAAAATTTCTTCCTAACATGTAATTTAAAACTACCCATTACCCCTCACCCTATCACTGCATTCCCTGATAAAGAGACCCTCCCCAGCTTTCCTGTAGGCTCCTTTAAGTACTGGAAGATTGATATAAGGTCTCCTCAGAGCCTTCTTCTGCAGGCTGAACAATCCCAACTCTCTTGGCCTGTCCTCATAGAGAAGGTGCTCCAGCACTCTGATCATCTTTGTGGCCCTCCTCTGGAGTAAGGATCCAAGAGCTTCCCTGCTTACTTAATTCATCATGTATTTATCATGGGGAAACACCACATGTATCCATCCACCTCTTCGGTTTCTACATACTGTTCTTCATCCTGTTGTATCTATTATGAATTTTGAACAAAGCCCAATTTTTCAACCACATAGCCTAGTGCTGTCACCAAGAGGACATAACTTGAAACAGACAAAGCTGAAACAAAGAGACATTAAGGTAAATGATTTGTAGATGCTTCTTCAAGGGCATGCTTCCTGCTGGTTCGTCTAGGAGCACCATGATCTAATTTTCACACATCTAGGTGCAGGCACACTATTACCAGCTCACTTTAAAAAAAGAAACTCCAAAACCAAATCACAAGATATATTTAAAAAGAAGAAAAAGCTGAGAGTGGTGCCTGCACCCTGACCCCTAAAAGAGCCTTTTGGAAGGTGACTTTACCTGCAGAAAAAGTGCAGCCGAAAGGAGGGACTGGCATTCCCGTTTCCCCATAGGACAGGTGGTCATCTTCTCGGCTGCACTGGTAGCTATCCAAGAGCTGCTGCAGGGGAAGCGGCGAGGACCGAGCTACAATGAGATAGAGAGTCACTGCACCACACACCACAGACTCAGACACAAGAATCACAGAATGACCTGAGCTGGAAGGGACCCACAAAGATCACTGAGTCCAACTCCTGTCCCCGCACAGGACAACCCCAACATTCGCATTGTGTGTCTGAGGGCCTTGTCCAAATACTTCTTGAATACTGTCAGGCTTGGTACTATGACTTCTTCCCTGAGGAGCTGTTCCAGTGCTCCACCACCCTCTGGGTGAAGAACCTTTTCCTAACACCCAACCTAACCCTCCCCGGCACATCTTCCTGCCATTCCCTCGGATCCTGTCACTGGTTACCACAGAGATCAGCGCCTGTTCCTCCTCCCCTTCTTGCGAGGAAGCAGTAAACGGCTATAAGGTCCCTACTCAGTCTCCTCTTCTCCAGGCTGAGCAGACCAAGGGCCCCCACAGCGGGTCTACGGTGGCCGAGCTGCCCTCTCTGCCGTCAGGGTCGGGGGCATTGACCCCTGGGCACCGATATGGCGGGTCCTACCGCCCGGGAAAGAGGCGGGGGCGTTCAGAGAGTGGGACGGGGGGGCTTGGGGGGCGGCTCGGGAAGCGGTGGAAGCTCGGGGAACAGCTGGAGGACTCAGGGGGCAGCGGGGTTCGGAGAGCAGGGCCGGGGGCCTCAGAGGCGGGCTCGGAGGGCGGGACCGTGGGGGGGCGGATGTCGGGGAGCATGGGAGCTCGGGTGGCGGGATGAAGGAGCTCGGGGAGCGGCGGGGTTCGAGGCGCAGTGGGGCGGGGGTGGCTCGGGGAGCGCTGGGAATAAAGAGACTGAGGTAGGGGACGGGGGATCTCGGGGAGCGGCGAGAAGCAGGGGTACGAGGGGACTTGGAGAGCGGGGCAAGTGCGGCTCAGGGAGCAGCGGTGTCCAAGGCGTGATGGGGCCCAGGGGCTCGAAGAGCTGCTAAGGGGAACGGGAGGGGGACTCGGGGAGCACCAGGGCGATTTGGGGTGTGGAGAGGGGGGAGTTCGGAAGCGGTACCCACCGTGCTGGGGGGCGGCGGCGGCGCGGCGAAGCAGCGCGCGGCACAGCATGGCTCGGCACTACCAACGCGCGCGCGGACACCGGTTCGTGGCGCCAAACTCCCGCCACCGAGCGACCCGCCAAGCTCACGGCGGCCCCCTCATTGGGCAGCGAGTGCATCCGCTGCGCCCCGCCCCTTTTGTCTGATTGGGTGTCGCAGTGGCC